>CANUEP010031522.1:0-30187 GCA_947857235.1 Jatropha podagrica | reverse complement strand
TTTTAAAACCATTTTATTTTTTTTTTTTTTTTTTTTAAAAAAAAAAAAAAAAAAAAAAAAAAAAAAAAAAAAAAAAAAAGAAAAAGAAAAACAAATAAAAAATATCAAAAATGCCGCATTCAAATCCAATAATTAAATTTCTCTTGTTTTAATTTCCACATTAAATTTATCAAGCAGGCTAATCACAGACTTAGATTCTTCCTCTCCAGATGAACAAATGTGCATGTCTTAATCAAATAACATTAGTTCTAAACAATAATCATATATATAAAAGGCTTTTGGCTTATTAAGAGCAAAATACACTTTTGGTGGCAACTTCTTAGGAAGCAAATGACATCCCCTTGTAGGATCAACTCGAGTTTGAATATCATGGCAAGTAAAAAGAAATAATTTTTATAACAGAGCCACAAAAGAACCATTGCTTGAAAAAAGACTTATACTATTATCGAAAATTATCACCTATTTATACTAGTATTGAAAACTGTCAGCTCACTTGAGGAGTATTAGAAATAGAACCATTAATAATCACTTTGCCTTCAAAATTTAAATATTCGCTATTCCTTTTTTATGTGACTGGTTATAATTTTCTTTTTGATGTCATTGATTATAATTTTAAAAAGAAACCGTCAATGATTCTGTAAATTATCATTTCAATGCAAATTACCTCTAAGACACTACGATGGCTCTCTAAAATTCCCATTGTATATTGACAGAATCTTCAAAATAGCACGAACATAATCTAGTCAAATTATAGAAAAAATAAATTGAATATTTTAAAGATTCATAAAAGAAAAATATTCAAACAATCTATGACCAGATAATACAATAATTTCTCAATTCAAAGAATATGAAAATAGGATCAATGTTCCTATACACACAAAGTTCAACCACAAAATACTTCAACCCAAATGTTTAAATTATATATCAATTTTGATTATAATAAACATAGAGCAAAGAGAGTCAGGTGACACATAGGAAAAAAAAGCAAAAAATGATTATGAGATTTTTCATGTTAAGTGCTGGTTATGAGATTTTGATGTTAATCGCAATTTTGGGAGACGCTTTCTCAAAATATTTCCTGCATAGAACCATAAAAAGTAAAAAATTAAAAAAAATAAAGATAATTGAAATTCTTTTAAAGCATGTTTTTTCTAATAAATATTGCTCAGATACGAAAGGTTTAATCTTTAAACCTTTGCTCAAAATTTATAGACTGTTCACAAGATAATAACATGTTCAATTCAAATAAACTTAATAGATAGAGCTGATAGATTTTAAACAAAGTTATAGCTAGATTAGGTTTCAAAATCTTATGAATTATTCATATTAAATACTAAATACTAAATTAAAAAATTATAGTTGGCCAATCAAAATACAGAAAAATAATAATAAAATTTTAAATTTTATAAAAAAATAGAATATTAAAAGAAGAGAGCACGTCAAACCTTCTTTTTGTTTCAGCTTATATATATATATATATATATATATATATATATATATATGTTTATGTAAATAATTAATATTATTTAAATTTATAAGAAAGTGTGAGAAAAAATATTAAAATAATTAATTTTGAAATCTTGATATACTAACTATTCATCTTATTTTCAAAGTTTCAAAAAATTATTGATACAAAATCTTAAAGATATATGAAAAACTAAGAAAAAATTATAGTTTAATTAATTTAATTAATTATTCTTAAATTATTTGAACAACATTTGAGACTATAATTTTGGATATCATCAAAATTTACATTATAACCAAAATAAAATATTAATCAAATGCAAAAATTGTATGAAATTATATCGTTTTTTCTTTTTCGTTTATAAATATATTTTGGGAAATTAATTACTTAGTCCTTGAGGTTTGACGAAATTATTTAAGTAGCCCCCATATTTGAGACCAACATTCAGTACATACTCAAGGTTTGATTCCGGTCATCCTAAATAGTCATTTCGTCCATTTTATAGGTTTTTTGCTGATTAAAAGAAAATAAAAGAAGGTAAAACATTAATTCTACTTAACTGGTACCCATTGATTAGGAGAAAACTTATTTGAAGCAAATTGTCAAATAAGTGATAGGCAATACAATTCATGTACAATTTGAAAGAATGAAAGAGAGAGGGCACGCTCAAGAGCAAAAATAACAACGTCAACTTCAATCTCCTGCACCTCAAATACATCACCAATGCATTTTAGATCAGTGCCAACAACTCACCTTTATCATTTCAGATTATAAAACTCAAACCACAACATTTATTGGCTATCATTACACCAGCGTTGGAATTAGTTTTAACTGTAGAATCAACTGGAGGAGACTATTTCTGGATCTAAAGAAGAAAAAAATTGAAGGAAGAAGGCAAGAGAAATAGAGTTGCCAATGGCAAATTTTGTCATTTTAAAAAACTCATATCACATTTTTTTTTATTTTTTGAGTTATTTAATTAATAGTAAAAACCTATAAAATCAGACGGAATGATTACTTAGGATGACAAAATCAAATTTTAAGGACGTACTGAATATTCGTATCAAACACCGGCATTACTTAAATAATTTCATCAAAATCTCAAGAACCAAATAATTAATTTTTCATATATTTTTATCGAATAATGAAATAATAAATATATTTAGATAAATTAAAAATTTGAACGATTTTAAAGTTGAATATTATGTGTTTTTTTTTTTGCACGTTGTCCCCTTTTTCGCTCCCTCTGTTCCTCTAAATTTAGAATCCCATCTACCTACCTGCAATGGGACTGGGAATCGACATTTGAGCATAAACTCTACACTCTAAACCCATTGCCCTTGTCGTCCTAAACCTTTGCCCCTCTTCTCTTATAATGGCGGCGATCTGTTTCCTGTCACCAGTAAAACCGATAACTTTTTCTTCATCAGTACATAGCAAAAGATCACCCCTCCTCCGCTGCAACTTCTCTCTCCCTACCATCACCACCTCTGAACCCGAACCCGTTTACACCTCCGTCAGGTCGTTTGCTCCCGCCACTGTTGCCAACCTCGGCCCCGGATTCGACTTCCTGGGTTGTGCTGTCGATGGTATTGGGGACTTTGTCTCCGTCCGAGTAGACCCATCCGTCCATCCCGGCGAGATCTACATCTCTGACATTACTGGAAATCATGCCTGTAAAAAGCTTTCAAAGGATCCTCTCCGGAACTGCGCAGGTATCTCCGCTATTGCTACCATGAAAATGCTTAATATACGCTCTGTGGGTCTTTCTCTTACACTTGAAAAAGGGCTTCCGTTAGGCAGTGGTCTTGGATCGAGTGCAGCCAGTGCTGCGGCAGCTGCTGTTGCTGTAAATGAGATTTTCGGGGGAAAATTAGAAGTTAAGGATTTAATTCTTGCTGGATTAGAATCTGAAGCTAAAGTTTCAGGTTATCATGCAGATAATATAGCGCCTGCAATAATGGGAGGGTTTGTATTGATTAAAAGTTATGATCCTTTGGAATTGATCAGCTTAAATTTTCCAGGAGAGAAAGAGCTGTTCTTTGTATTGGTAACTCCGGAATTTGAGGCACCAACAAAGAAAATGCGAGCTGCCTTGCCGAAAGAAATTGGGATGCCTCACCATGTCTGGAACTGTAGCCAAGCTGGGGCATTAGTTGCTTCTGTGCTACAAGGGGATTTGATGGGGTTGGGGAAGGCACTTTCAAATGATAAAATTGTGGAGCCTAAAAGGGCTCCATTGATTCCCGGAATGGAGGAAGTGAAGAAGGCGGCTATTAAGGCAGGAGCATTTGGGTGTACAATTAGTGGAGCAGGGCCTACAGCTGTGGCCGTGATTGATAATGAGGAGAGAGGAAAGGAGATTGGGGAGAGGATGGCGGAGGCATTTTTGAAGGAAGGAAATTTGAAGGCTGTATCTATGGTGAAGAGGCTAGATAGAGTTGGTGCTAGGCTTATTGGCAGTGTTCCAGCCAGATAATCAAAATGTAATTATCTTTTTTTAACGATTTGGATTTTGGTGTTTTTGATTTATTCGCTTTTAGTTAGTTTGAAGCTTTGTTTACTTTTATCCTTTTTTTGCATTAGATTGAAGCTGTGTGGTTTTCTTCTTCCTTGTAACATTAATAAAGGGGCTTAAAATTTTGCATTTACAAATATTAACTGCTATTGTGGAAGCAACTATAGTTGCTGTCTAAAACAAATCTAGCGCTGGCCCCTCCCTTAATATATTTAACACTGTATTTCTAATGCTCTAGTGGTAGAACGTTCCACACTTTTTTGGTTATGAGGATTCAACATTCTTTATTCTAGAAAGTTGAAAACAGATTTGCACTTCCAGAGATTACCGATAGACATACTGTCCATGATTTGTGATATGGATACATTTGCAATTTCATGTTTCATAAGCTAGTTTTGGAACATTTTAGAAATTAACTCTGCCACTTTTTTTGTTTTGATAATTTTATGAACCAGTCATTATGTTTCTGGGTGTTATTATGCGGAACAAGCAGAACACCTTGATCACTATTCCTCTAGTAACACTCATGATCCTGGCGTCTCTTTAGATTTAGACGAGGTTGGTTTTCTACTCGTACGGTGTTAGTGGGTGCTATTAGGACCCAAGCTTCACTTACGGTGAAGTATCTGAAATCATCAAACAGGCAACAAAATTTCCCTTCAGCTGACCTGTGCTGAAAAATTGTAGAGCTGTATGAAATTTAAATCACTATAATCTTGACTTTACGTTCACAAATACAGACTACTGTGAGCCTTCTAACATTATTTTTGCATAAAATGCAATTTCTTCTAATAAATTTTACTGTTTCATTCGTGACCATAATTAGGCACCTTGTATAGTAAACATTTCAAAGGACTGCGCTTGGCTGACAAGCAAGGGAAGAAATCTGTCCGTTTCATCTGTATTTCCTCAATCAGAATAAATGATTAGTTTTTTGGTTTTATTTTTGCTAATTGCAGATGCTAATATGAAACAAGCATCAGTTTCTGGAAATATGATTGCATCTGCCATGCAAAGTGCCCCTAAGAAGCCAGGTTGAAAAGAACTTATTGACTCATGAGATATAGGTGCTATGTACGTTTGCTAATAATTTTGTATTCATTTTAATAAATTTTGTTTTTATATTTTATAAAAATGAAAACTGGATCTTCAGTGATAAGAATATAACAGGCAATGCTGAAGCCCCCTTCTTGCTTGGAGCAGTGAATGAAATAATTGGAGGTGCCTCATTGGTACAAGTATCCTTCTCTTGTTCCTGACTGTACTTTTTTTTCTGCAAGTTCTATTTTATGGTCCTTTTTATTTTATTCTGTGGCATCAGATAGGCTGCAATTAGTTGTGTAGTTGATCTGGTATTTTAATTTTCTTAACCAAGTCTCAGACTCATCAGATGGGCGGTAAAGATGAGTTTTTGAAGAAGAAACACTGCCTATTTTGTCTTTTTAAATCTCTATACCCACATGGCTCTTTGTCATCTTTCATATTGACAATGATAGAAATATATGCAAATTTGGTCCAAGTAAAGTTTTGGCAATTTACATTTTTCTTTTGCTGTAGATGTGCATAATTATGGAAATGTCAATGTTCTAATTGAGCTTTTCCCTAATAATTTAACTGACTACAATTGTTAGGTATGCTGATGTCTTGTATGGACAGGCTGTCATCATTTGACTTAGTTCCTGTTATATTTTTCAAGGAATGAAACACGAAACCAAGTGCAGGAGCATATCAAATGTTGCAGTGCGTTATTGAACTTATCTGAAACTTAGGTTTATCTAAATAAATACATCGTTCATGAAGTAGCACTTGTTCTCAGATTTTCCCATCATTTTTGGATTTGTGTTTCTTGTAGTTTGATCTATATTTATAACGATGACAGAATTGATATATATTAATTATTCTACATTAGTGTCTAAATTCATGTCAAAATTTGGACAGCGGATTAATCCTTGCCCTAGGATTTAAATTGGGTCCATTACAACCGATCTTATGGCAAGTTGGACTCCTCTTCATAAGACTTCTTTTTTTTTTTTTTTTAATCTGACTATTCTGAAGGAAATTTTAAAATTGGTGCTTTTTGAACATTGTTACTTTGATTTTTTATGACGGGGAAAGGAAAAGGGGTGGGGGGTGGGGTGAGGTGGTGTATTTGAACTATTTGTGGGTTTTCCTTTCCTTTCAAAATCTTGCTGTTGTTGATGAAACCAGATCTCTCTGCATCCTTCTTGTCAATTTTCAGTTCAGAAAGAGGTTTATTTATGAGACTGCATTTGGGTTGCTGACAGGTTTATTCTTAATGGCGATAGTGGTGGTGGGAGAGACGAAAGTAGTACTGTCCGACTTGTCATTTCTGGGTAACGTTGCTTTGGCAATTGGGTGAACTTACCTTTCAGTGACTGGACAGATTGATTAGGTTTTTGATGCCATTATTTGTCTCTTAATAGTGCTGTCCTTGCTTTATTTTTCTTATTTCTTGTTTTCAAAATCATTTTGAGTCATTATTTGTTTGATTGTTCTCTCTATGAATATGAATAATCACGACAACATTGTTCCTGTTATTTGTCAATTGTAAATTCAACTGCAACGTGGGAATGAATCATTAGTTCACTAAATTATTCTGTTAGTAAATTCCATTTTGGTTGGATAACTGTTGAAACTCTAATTAGTTATAAATCATTTTTAAGTGTTCTCTGATAATTTTATAGTTGCAGTCTTGTGGTCTGCTTATTTTGCCGAAGTTTATTGTGTTAGATAGCTCTCTTTAATCTCATTATGCTTGCTCAATATTTTTTATTGATGTGGTATTGTTTCTCTCCCAGTATGTTTTTTTATTTGTAACAGCAATATAAATTGGACGAGAAGGCTCCTTGTGCTGTTAAACACAATCTCGAGTTCTTCATTACCAATGTCTTGCTATTGCATAAGGATAGCTGTCTGCTGGTGTACAGCATTTGAATCACTTGCTTTGTGACGCTTTATCCGACCTTTTTCCCCTAAATTTTTGCGTTGCAATATGCAAAATACCTGTAGCGAATAGCGAGATGTAATAGATCGGTGGCTTCATTCAGCTCTTGGACAACAGTTGGAATGCTGATGAAGTTTTAAAATTTTAAACATTTAACTCTTCATATAATGCTGATGGACATTTTAACTTTTCATATAACTAATACAAATACAAGTGAATTAGAGCTGTGATCTTTATAGAGAGAATCAAGGTGTGGGAGAGGCATCTTTTTTTACAACCAATTATGTTAGGGTAAAATTCTCTGCACGGTCTGTGGCTTGGGAGCTGATTCTATCAGTCATTTCTGTTGTACCTGATCCATATTTTCAGAATTTTTCTAGTCATCTTGTAGCCTTCGAGATTGAGAAATTAATATAGTATATTTTTTCAATTTTGCCATTTGATTCTCTGAAATTTTCTATCTGTTATTATTTTTATTTTTTTTGATTCATTCACTTCTCTGTCATTGGTCTGACCTGTCGTTCATTCTTCCATGACCAAACCAGAATGGATTCCAAAATAGAGTTAGTAGAGAAGAATGTCACAACAATCGATGAATCTATTGCTTCAATGAAATTGGATATCCAGTGCCAATTTCATGAACTTCAATAACTATTTTTTGACCTTAAATAACTACTCCTTAAGGGAAAATACTTGGGTGAATCCACAGGCAGCTCCGACCCTCCGCTAAACACCCAAATAGAAACACCCCATTCCACACCCGACCGATCTATCCCCACCAACCCAAAAAATTCGGACAATACCCATTTTACAGCCAAGAAACTCGATATGCCTACCTTTGCCGGAGCAGACCCAATCGGCTGGGTAGCCCGAGTGAAGCAGTATTTTGAGCTCCATAATATCCCTCCTACTCTACAAGTTTCTCTGGCTTTAATCTTTATGGTGGGCCACCCACTCCATTGGCTTTGTTGGATCCGCCAAAGGACTCCTAACCTTGGTTGGACACAACAACGATTGGAATTAATGTAGTGATATGGCGGCAATCTCTCAGGTAATCCATATGACCACCTTGCCGCAGCAAAACAACTCGGGTCTATCTCTCATTACATAGTTGATTTCATATCCGAGCGGCGTAAACTCCTGATCTATCTGATTCCCAGCTTTTAGGTTACTTTTTGAATGGGTTACGGGAACAAATCAGGATTTGTCGCCGTTCCTATGACACTATTGATTTATACAAAGCCATGCGAATTGCTAGGGAAGTGGAGCGTGAGCTGGCATAGCCCACCCAGTAACGGGCTTTCCATTGCCATTCCTCCGGTGAGCAGACATCTCTGTCTCGATTTGGGCTATTTCTCCTATTCCCCTAACGACACAAGCTCCAACCCATAACCCACGACCCGACTCTCAAACACAACCCATAAATCGCAGACAGACCAGAATACTTGCCTTCCTCCATCTCCGCCTTTCCTCCACCAACTTGAACCTACTTGAAATCGTGGCATCCGCCACTACTCTCATAAAGATTACCAAGACTTGAGAGCAAAAGGCTTGTGTTTTCGTTGTAAACAGTCATATTCACCTTTAGACGAATGCCCTAATAAATCCCTTCGAGCCTTGATCGGTGGAGAAGATGACTTCATCTCTGACGAGGGCCAACTTACTAAACTTGATCTATTACCACTATGCCACTGGAATTTGATGATACACATTTCTCCCAACTTAACCTGCCATTATTTTCTGTTGGAGGTATTTGCCAACCAAAGGCTATGAAATTCACGGGTATGTTGGAGCATCAGTCTGTCATTATTATGGTAGACATTGGGGCAAGCCACAATTTCATATATGCTTTGCTTGTTGCTGCTCTCAATATGTAACGGTAACCGAAGTGTCGTTAACATTTGTGAATAGTACCATTGGTCCGAAAAAATTATTACGCAGAAAATATTTTATGAATATTTTTGGTGAATTAATGCATTTAGTCAGTCAATATTATTTCAGTGTGGTATATTAAGAAATAATTGAAAAATTATTTTTATGGAATTAATTTAATTAATTGGTCGAGTTAAATACTATTTGGAAGAAAAAAAGTTATTTGATGAATATTTAGAGTCATTGGATGAGATTACTTAGGACTTGATCATAGCCATTCATTTATCATAAAATTAGGAAGCAAAGTTTGATTTTACCACCTTAAAGTTACCAACTATGCAACATTTTCTCTTTCTTCTCTTCTCCATCCTCCACGTCATTTTCATCTCCTTCTTCCTCCTCCATTTTCTTCATTTTTCTACCTTCAAATTACCACCAAACAACCTAATTAATTATTATATTAAACTATAGAATAGTAATTAATGCTTAAGAATTAAGTAGTAGAAGTGGTAATTGGTGACTAAAAGCAAAGAGAATTGAAGTTGTCATTGTAATAGGTAAGCTGTGGTTTTTGAGTTTTATGATTTAATAAGTAGAATTCAAGGTTTAGGCATGGGATTAATGCATTAAATCATGCTCCATTCATTTCTTTTGTTGATTTTTATTTTAATGTGCACTTTTTCTTACTTTGAAGAAGTGGGAGAACCCTCCATAAAAGGGAAAGAAAATGATAAAGAGTGAAGCTTTTTAAGCTTTTTAAAGCTTCATTGAAAGGTTAGTGTACTAGTATTTTCATTTCTCTTTCAATTTCTTTAAATTTGAAATTTTGGGTTTTTAATGATTTTGGAAAATTATGTGATTTGTATTGAGAAATGGATGTATGAATACTTTTAATTGATTTTCCATGATTCTTAAGTATGGTAGAATGGTTAAAAGGGAAGGGAAACACCTCCTTCCCCATTAACAATAAGTGGCGAACCCTCTTTGAGAGGAAGAGCGTGATTTGCTTTTGAAGTTCTTTGAATCTTAATAATTTTTTGGATGGATTTCATTTAAACAAGTGTGGTAATTTTGAAAATAAATCATTTTCCATTGATTTGGAAGAAGAGGCCGAACCTTAGTAAGGTGAAGGGCCATTGTGTTTATTTGATTTTAAAGTTTGATCTTAACTTAAATGAGTTTGTTTATAAGTAATTTGGTAATGGTTTAAAGTTTTAATTTGAATTCTAATGTCTTAACATTTTTCATGACTTAAAGAAAGTTTTGAAATGGTAAAATGAGTTTTATGGTTAAGTGTTTAAAGTAATGGATTTAATGATTTTGAGTTAGTGATTAAGGTTTTTGATAGATGAAGCTTTTCCTCTTTTGTTTTCATAAAGAGGCCGAACCTTCTTGAATAGATAAGACATGATTTTGATCTTTTAAATGTTGATCTTTTAAGTGTTTTTAAGCTATGATTATTTGTGATTAAGAAAGTATGGTTTTGGCTTTAAACTTAAGAGGATTTGAAGTGCATTTATAAATTGTAAGTTAAGTGATTTTGAAATAATAAGTGTTAACATATAATAATAAATTATTCTAATTAAATAAATAGACTCTTAAAATAACTCTAAATAGTAAGTTAATCAGGATTCAGAATTCTTATTTGATATGGACTATTTAGACTCCAGTATATATACGCTAAATATACTCTAAAATCAGGTTAATTACAGTTATTTTCTTTTAAAATTCTGAGAGTTTAATATTGGTGCACTGAGTGTGGAATACACCTTCCACTACACAATAAAATAAATCAATTCTTACAATAACAATTCAATTTCGATCCCTGTCCATCTTATAGAATAAGAATAGTTGTATTCTACACGGGGAGCTTCAAGGTGTTTTCCTTCATCATTCACCAATTAATTCTATTTTTTCAAAGTCCCAGCAATCATCAAGAAGAGAAACTACGGGATCGGTACCATCTCTTTGCTTATTTTAACTTTTTACTTTTGCTTACTGTTATTTGAGTTTTTCTTGCTTTTTAATTTTTGTTGCATTCATCAGTAGCATTTGTTTGTGTTTTTCACATTTATGAACAGGCATAGGTTCATGTTGCTAATAGCAAATAGTAGTTCTTTTCATTGCATTGATCAACTGAAGTGAGACAAGTGATATGCTTTAATATTCAAAATAAAAGGGTTTGTGGATCATTTGTTAGTAACACAACTTAATTAGCTAATGCATAATCAAGAATCGTAACAACCAACCAACTGACAAGGGAAATATAAGTATATCTACATATAGTAACGGATTAAAGCTACTGCTCCTTCGAAACTGGCCTATTCTGCTTCACATCAGTGGTTGGTTTTGCCAAAGCATTAGCTGCGGCTACCGATTCGGCAAGCTTGACAAGTTTAGCACCATAAGCTGTTTCTGCAACTTGACGAGCAGCAACCCTAGCAGTTTCTTCAACCTCTCTTGCATTGTCCCTTAGTTGCCTTCTCCTCTCCTCGCTGGACATTTTGAAACAAATCCTAAGAACAGAAAAAAAGAGTTTTAGTGTCCATAAAAAAAAAAAAAAAAAAACTTTACTTTAGATACAACTCTGGATTAAGTAATTGAAAAAAAAAAAAAATATAGGATTGAAAATAAGTCATAGCTGAGTTACTTTTTTTTTTAATGAAAATTTGGCATCTTTTGAAATTTTTATTACCTCATGTTGGTGGAGCTTGAACTGAATAACCTCTTAGTATTTTTTGAGTAATGTTGATATATATGTTGAACATTGTCTTTTTTATCTTCGTTTTTTTTTTTTTTTTAGTATTTGCTCGGTGCTTTTCGTTATTGGCCATGGAAAAGTGCCAAGAAGATAAGAACAAAAAGACAAAGTCACATACATAGTATATGTTAATGTTATATCTACTGAAAGGCAAGTGTTTGGCGTGTAATAGCAGAGAAAAATGGAAAAACAATTGCTATTAAGAGAGGGAGCAATAGAGGAAACACATCATGGTGGGGAGTTTTAACTCAAGAAGTGAAGAGGACAGGGTACATAGCAGGACCAATGGTGACTGTAAATTTATCACAGTGTTTCTTGCAGGTCATATCAACAATGATGCTTCTGCACAGGCAGGCTTCTTTGGTTTCTATGGTTGATCATCCTTCCAAAAATTTACATTCTAATTTCCTTCAATAGACAGCATTGGATATGAACAAGACTCAATATAATAAGGTATTTGCTTCATTCCTTCTTTCATAACAAATAGCTTAAGGGTACAATTCAGCGACACAAAGAACGAGCTTATGTGGGTGATTTCTTATAGAATTCCTATCAAGTACTTACTGTGTTGCTTGCTTTAGAAAGGTGCACTAAAAATGATTTTCGTTTCTTAAATTTCTTAATATTTCTTTTGCGTGATCCTTACATGACGTTGGACATTAAACCAGTCATTTTCTAATCCTCATATCCCACTCTATTCAGCTCATGTGGGTCCTTTTGTTTCTTTTATTTCTAACATGACTTGGCTCCTTTTTATGTACATAATTGCTTAATTATAATTTATTTTTCTTAGTGTTAAATTGTGTTCTGGATTTTAAATATGAAATATGCATCGGTTTATTTATTATCATAACACCATTTTTAAAAAGTTAGAAGCAATCAATTGTGATGATAGGCACATATTAAAAAAAAAAAGAAATTCATTTTTAACATTATAATTCAAAGTGACTTTAATTCTATTATTGTGAATATGGAATAGGGCCCGAAATTTTATATTAGTTGGCAATGTATCGAAATGAGTTGGCCTCTCTCTCTCTCTCTCTCTCTCTCTCTCTCTCTCTCTCTCTCTCTCTCTCTCTCTCTCTCTCTGAACTTTTTTTTTGACCAGAAAAGATAGTTGTTCTACTTTTGTATTTTCTAGCTTTTTCGACAATCATGTATGTATCCATTTCGCATGCATGACCCCTCTATTGTCCCGGACTTTTCATTTCCATTAGCTACAGTGACATCAACTAAACAAGAGAAAAGGAATAGAATTACAGTTTAATCTTATTCATTTGCTTAACCATTATTTCTTAGTGGTCAATTCACACTCATAATTCATTTTTGCTCTTTGATAAATGTTAATTTCTTTTTTATTACATTAATTAATGTTTAGCATCATTTTGAGCACACAACAGAAATTGCAGGGGCAGTGGCCACCATTCTCCTCTAATTATTTTGAATTTTTGATTATTTGGATGCAACAAAAGAGCAAAGCAAAGATATATATTTTATCTTCTTTACATGGGTGAGAGGATGGTAAGTTACCATAATCAGTAATAATGAGTTGACTATATTTATTTATTCTCTGCACATTTAGTGCAGTAATTTTATTAATTAATTTGTTGCCTTGGACTTTCACTTTCTCTATCATGATAAAAGCGCAGGAAGCACAACAAAATAAAAATTAATAAATTTGGACTTAAGCAGATAAATACAGTTCACCAAAGGTCTAAGCGTCTCAGATTTCTTCGTCCATCCACTCGGACATTTCTCCAGAGGCCTAAACAGCCCATAGACAGTCTATCTGCTCGAAAATTTCTCCAGAGGCCTAAGCGGCCCTTAGACAGTCCATCCACTCGGACATTTCTCCAAAGATCTAAGCGGCCTATAAACAGTCTATCCGCTCAGATATTTCTTCAGAGGCCTAAGCGGCTCTTAGACAGTTCATCCATTCAGACATTTATCCAAAGGTTTAAGCTACCCATAGACAGTCTATCTTTTCGGACATTTCGGCAAAGGTCTAAGCAGCCCATAGTTCTCCATCCAATGGGACAGTTTGCTAGAGGCTTAAGCGGCCCAGTATTCTCCTTCTAATGGGACAGTTCGTCAAAGGCCTAAGCAGCCCAATTTTCTCCGTCCAATGGGACAATTCGTTAGAGGTAATCTGAACAATCCAGCCTAATCTTTTGATAAGTTGAGGTACACAACCTTCACCATTTAACTTAATGGGCACAATTGATAAGTCATCATTATCCATTGAAGCGAAAACCCCCTAAGCATGTATTATAGATAAAATCACCGGTCTGAATAAATCATTAAATTGTGAAAACATTATTTACTAAACATACTTAGATTGCCCAACATTTTAAACAATGATATTTTCGGACAATAAAAGAACAAATAAAAAAGCTAAGTAAAAAAGACTACAAATTGGAAATTCTCTCTTCATTCAAATTCTTTATATTTCTACAATAAATTATAAATAAAAAATGCTCTACGAATATTACATTTGGACATAAATGACCAAATAATTGATGGGAGACTATTGTTAACATATAATAATAAATTATTTTAATTAAATAAATAGACTCTTAAAATATTGAGGTTGTAAATATTGAAATTATAATTAATGAGATTAGTGGATATTTTAAGTATTATTATTTTATTATATGTATGGTGTATGAATGATGATATATATATATATTTCTTGAATGGATATATAAATTTCTTGGAATGAATGGTGTATTAGCATGATAGGACTTAAGTAAATTAATGCAACCTTTTAGAAGTGCTTGTGACATGTTATGTTGAACTGGAGTTTCGGGGTTTGGAGAAATCATATTGGAAGTGTGTATAGTTTCTTTGTGTGGCAAGTTAATTTTTAGGAAAAACTCTTGTCAAATTTTCGTAGAAATTTCCCTAACACCTTTATTTTATATTTTAATTACTTGCCTCCTTGTGAAAATCTAACCACTTCTAATATGTGATCTAGATTTAGTAAGTGATATAAGACGGTGCTCCGACATCAAATGTGGCATCCACTGTCTAGTTCTCCGGGACTGGGCGGTGGGTGTTACAATTGTACTAAAAGTTACACCAAATAAATTCCCAAATAATTGGAGTGGTCATAGATAATCCCACTAAAATCCAACTATCTAGGCATGTAATTAATAGCACAATATATCACACTACTATACATCCTAAGAAAATAGATCCAAAATAAAATACACAGTGAAAAGTTATAAAATAAACAAATAAGGAGACTCACCAATAATAAGGAGGTATAGAGCAGAATGAGTATGAACCACATGGGAGAACTTATTTTAATAAGCTACTTTGTAAGTGTGATTTGCCTAATTTTGAGGG
Organism: Jatropha podagrica; assembly: GCA_947857235.1. Lineage (NCBI taxonomy): Eukaryota > Viridiplantae > Streptophyta > Magnoliopsida > Malpighiales > Euphorbiaceae > Jatropha > Jatropha podagrica. The sequence goes on along the minus strand of CANUEP010031522.1, from coordinate 15,255 downwards.
GTTAGATGCAAAAAATTGGGTTAGCAAGTGTAGGAGATATTTCAAAATTTTGAGGTATCCAATGATAGGAGGGTAGAACTAACAACTTTATTTCTACAGGGTAGAGCTGATATTTGGTTCCTTAATTGGAGCAAAGGAAGAGATGCCCTAATATGGGAAGTTTTTATTGAGGCTATTGCCAAAGATTTAGGGATCAAAAGGAAGAAGATGTTATGGAGGAAATACAAAACCTAAGGCAAACTAACACTGTCAATGACTATCAAGACCGATTTGAGTCTCTTAAATTGAGAATGGAAAAGGTTTAACCCCTTGTCCTTGAATCATATTATATCTCTTGCTTCACTAGGGGAGTCAAGGATGAAATAACATCAGCTTTCAAAATGTTTAAACCCTCAGAGCTATACACTGCTATTGAGCATGGAAGGCTATAAGAGTTACATTTAGCAGCTACCAAATCCAAAACTATTTATAATCCTAACACAACTTTTAAACCTTGGACCCTTTCAACCCATAATCATACTAGACCACCAAATATACTCATAAACACTACACCTAACACATCCAAGACCACCAAAAATCCCAAAACATCCAACCCGTTTCCACCTAGTACACAAACAAAACAACCCATTCCCTTTCAAAAAAAAAAAAAAAAAAACTGATGCATGCAACAAGTGTGGTGATAAATATTTCCATGGTCACTAATGTGCATCTAAGAAATTAATGGCAATACAGTCTCAAGAAGAAGAAGGGGAGTTGGAAGAGGAGGAATGGCATGAAGTGTACGAACCTAAAAATGGAAATCTAGAGGAAACATTAGAGAACATAACCTTATCCCTTAATGTTGTAGATGGGGGGCTTAGTGATAACACACTAAAATTCAAGGATCAGTTACATGGTAAGCCAATCATGATCTTGATTGACATAGGTAGTACACATATCTTTCTAGATTCTAAGGTAGCCAAAAATTCTAAACTAACTATGTCCAAGGTAAAACCTGCGATTGTGATAGTAACCGATGAGAGAAAACTGATTATTTATGAGAAATACAATGGTTGTAAGTGGAACGTGCAAGGGCATAAGTTTGAGTTTGACCTAAGGGTTTTAGAACTATGAGATTATAATATTATATTGGGGGTTGATTGAATGAAATGTCAATCACCTTTGACCTTTGACTTTAAGGAAACTGTGCTGACTATATAAAAAGAGGAAAAGAAGCTTGAGTTGAGAGGTTTGACTGAGGAAGTCTCTATAAGAATGATAACCTCAAAGGCCTTAGGGAAAATAATGTAATCTGGTTGGAAAGGGGTCAGTGCTAGACTATTTTTCATGACCTTAAACCCAGCCATTGAATAACACTCAACCCTAACCCAAACCCAACCATCGCCTATGATCACATCCCTACATAAATAGGCACATCTCTTCCAAATAACTACCTCTTTACCCGATCTAGAACTCAAGACCATTCAATTCCCCTAAAACCAAAAATTGCAATAGTCAACATTAGACCTTATAGATAGTCTCACCACAAAAGAATGAGATTGAGAAGCTTGTATCTGAAATGGTTAACAGCTCCCTCATCCAACCAAGCACTAGCCCCTTTGCTTCTCCTGTGTTATTAATTAAAAAGAAAGATAGGACTTGGAGATTTTGTGTGGATTATAGGGAACTCAATAAGCATACTATGAAAAATAAGTTCCCTATAGCCCTTATAGAGGAGTTATTGGATGAATTGCTTGGGGCAACCATATTCTGTAAAATTGACTTAAGGGTAGGCTACCATCAAATTAGAATGAGAGTAGAGGATATCCCAAAAATTGCATTTAAAACTCATTCAGGGCATTATGAATTCCTTATCATGCCCTTTGGGCTAACTAATACGCCAATTACCTTCTAAGCCTTAATGAATTCCTTACTTCAGCCCTACCTTAGAAAGTTTGTGCTAGTTTCTTTGATGATATTCTCATCTATAGTCTCTCTTTTGAAGCCCATGTGCAACATCTAGAACTTGTCTTTCAAGCACTCTCCTCAAATTTGCTGTTAGCTAAATAGTCTAAATGTGAATTTGGGCAATCCCAAGTTAGTTACTTGTGTAACATTATCTCTACTCAAGAGGTGTCTATTGACCTTAGTAAGGTGGAAGTTATGCCTAATTAGCCTTTCTCAAAAAAATTTGACAGGCCTTAGAGAGTTTCTTGGTCTTACTGGATACTACAGAAAGTTCATAGAAGGGTATGGGGTTATTTGCAAACCACTTACTGAACTTCTCAAGAAAGATCAATTCAGCTGGAACCTTACTACACAAGTTGTCTTTGATCAACTAAAGCATCTCATGACACAAGCACCTATTTTGGCTCTACGAGACTTCATCCAACCCTTTATTATTGAGTGTGATACTAGTAACACTAGATTGTGGGCAATTTTACTTCAACATGAGAGACCTTTAGCCTACATATTAAAGCCTTTAAGTGGAAGGGAACAACAGCACTCAGCTTATGAAAGAGAGTTAATGGCTATACTCTTGGCTGAACTCAATGGAGACACTACGCAGAGTTAAGGCCTTCATAATTAGAACTGGTTAGGAAAGCATCAAACACCTATTAGAGAAGAGGTTGCACCACAACATTCAATAGAAGGGAATATCTAAATTACTGGGAATGGATTATATAATCCAATACAAGAAAGGAATTGAAAATAGAGTAGCTAATGCTCTCTCAAGAAGAATTAAAGGGGGTTCTTCCTACTTTAACTTGACAGTATCCTCAATTACCCCAAAATGGCTACAAAAAGTTATAAATTCCTATGAAGGTAATTTATTGGTCCCTACTATTGTTGCTCTAACCATAAACCCTCAAGATGTGCCTAATTTTTCCTTATTAAGGGGATTTGTGAGATATAAAGGGAAAATATACATTGGAGCTACTGTAGAACTCAAGTTGAGATTGATATCCTTATGCCATGAATCCCTTATTGGAGGCCATTCTGGGATCAGAGGCAGATTGACTAGACTACAACAATCCTTCAGCTGGCCAGGCATGCAGAAATCTGTTATTGAATGGATCCTTCAGTGTGAGAGTTGTAAAAGATGCAAGACTATGTCCACTGTATATCCTGGTCTTCTTCAACCTCTCCCAACCCACACCCAAGCTTGGCAGCATATTTCTATGGATTTTTTAAAAAAACTACACGTCTCACATATATATATATAAAGAGAGCCTATAAAGCTTCCCAAACACATATATCAGTATATATAGTCCATTTACAACTTCCAATGTCTATGCCATAAATTTATAACCATGCCAAAAGGAATGGGTACTTCATTATCTAATATAAAAGGAACAAGATTGTCTACCTTACTATAGTGTGACTCTGATGACAATGCATGATCATAGGTCCTCTTTTGACACGACAGCTACACTCTACTACTAGCGCGTGATAAAACTCAATGCAATAAGCTATACACTTAAATGTGCTCGAAACATCTCAAACGTATAAATAAAGCATATAAAAATTATAAAGCTAAAAAATGCTTATGTAAACTCTCTCATAATCAAAGCTAGTTTAATACCAATGAATATAATAAGATAACATTAGCTTAAATCAATTATGATAATCAGAGATTTACATATGGCAATTTTCACAAAGAGCATCCTTTAAAGCAGAAGAGCTTCATCATATGATACATATATTATAATTTCAAATCATAGATATAAGCATCAGGTCATTCACATGCCAGGATACATATGACATATTAAGCTTCACAATTTGAATTTCTTTATTTATCTTAGCCTTATAAACTCATAGTAGGACCGTCTAGGGTAGATAAAATAAAACTATAATTTTAGGGTAGAGAGTGCCAAAAATCTATAGGGCTTTTCCTTAATTGTAACTATAGGGCTTGTCAGCCTCAAACTGTAAGGCACCAAGTGCCAAGTATCGACTGTATTTTCATGTGGTGCACTACGACTAACTCTATATATCACATGCCAATATGCTTATCCTACCCTAGACCACTACCACATTTACTACGGGTAAGACAAATGTTTAGTTATGCATTTCACATATTCTTTAAATTGAAGTCACATCTCATGCTCATGAAGAGAGTTTGAATATCCATATACATATGGTATGTTCTTTAAGTCACAAGGATTTGCCAATCCTTATAACTACTTTTATCATACTATAACTTTATCAAATCATTTATTCCACATGAATTATTAAAAATGCCATTCGACCATTTTGGATATTCAACCCATACTTTCATTATCAATCATTACAAATTTAATTACCATCAAAATCATTCTAAGTTTTTGAAGATCAAACCTTTGAAGAACCATTAGAAAACAACATAAAATAATGCTTCTCCACAAGCCATTTCGGCCACCATTAGAATTCAATTAGTAATTTAATTTTCCTTTACTTTAGCCTTTTAAAAATCATTAATTATTGTTAATAACATAAAACTCAAGTCAATAAAAAAAATTCATACATATATATACATAAACATCTAAGGCACTTTCGGTCAAACCCAAAAAACAAATTCCATTTCCATTTCATTTAACTGTAACAAAAATTCATCATCAATTAACCCTTTGATAGTTTAGATCTTTTGAAATTATCACGAAAAATAATAAAATATGTAAAGTAGCTTATTGGCCATTTCAACCCTTGCTAGAAATCCACCTGTTGTATTTTTCTTTAATCAAGATTAGGTAAATAATTATCCATTCATCAATTTATACCAATTATATATACTAGTTTCATGTTTTTCCTAATTTTAAGAACAAAACCCTAGAATTTCCAATTCAAGGAATTTAAAGAGAGATGTAGATAAATTGGGCACTAACCTTTAACAAAAAGCTTATTAGTAATATTCTCCCACTCTAAACGTTCTTTTTACGTTTGGCAATTCCCTTCTCTACTTATCCTCTAAAAAAAGAAGGAAAACATATGCATAAAAATCATTTCTAATTATGGAATATGCGTGAAACACATATGAGAAAGGTTTCGCCCAAATCAATTTTGAATTACCTTTTATTTCTCTCTCTCTCTCTTGTGTACAATTCTCTTCACTTTCTCTTTCTAGAATTCCTTTAATTATGGCCCTAAAATCTGAACCAATGCATATAGGAGGTATGGGTTAGCGAGAAATCTTTTTTTTCTAGAAGTTTTATGGAGTAATCTTGGAGTATTGAAGAAATTGGGGTAAATGAGGAGAAGGTTAAACCACCATGAAGAAAAAGAGAAGATGGTGTTTTCTCTATTTTGGTTGGTGATATAATTAGTTAGTTAAATATGTTGTGTAAATTAAGCCTAGTCCTTTTTCCTAAGGGCCATTATCCTACCTTAAAAACTTAACTTTCATAATTATATACCCATCTCTTAAGCTTCTTAAATCTATTAATTGCACCTCTCAAAATCTCATAATTCCATATTAACTCTTCTTAACAACTTTGATGGCCTAAGTTACAAAAATATCCCCCACCTTTACAACCTATTGTAGTATCCAACCCACTCTTTTTTTTTCTGTTTGTTGCAACTTTGGAGAACTCATGTTCATCACCGCTTTTTCATTCTCTTTCTATTATGTTTTTTGTTTTTGTTTTTTTATTACAACTCTGCAAAGAACTTATGTGCATTACCACTTTTTCCGTTCTCTTTTCGTTCCTCACCTTTTACATCGTTTTGCATGATTTGCACCTTCCATCTTTCCAAAATATACATCCATATACCCAAGAGTAGTGATTTAGGTAAGTTAAACAAAGTTTCAAAATATGCACAACAGTGAATTAGGCACAAGAAAATTACCAATGTCACCTATTAAATTAAGGCTAAATGATTTGTAGAAAATAGATTGATTAGGGGGTGCTATCTATGGTATGGAGAGGAGGGAAGTCTACAATAAAGATTACTATTACCTTGCCTAAGATCCCAAAAAATCGATCTTATGCAAAAAAATTCGTTTAAGGACAAAGAACTCCTCTCAGGGGGTCAAAAGAAAATATCAATCAAGTTTTAGATAAGAAGGAAAGCTTTTGAAAAGTAAAAAATTGTATGTACAAAGCAAAAAAAATTTCCATGAGATAAGCACTAAAATTTTGTAAATATTTAAGAGCACAAATAAATTAGCATAAACGAAATGCTAAAAAATAGAAACATAAAGTCAACAAATAAAGCACTTTCACAATCAAATTCCTCCCCCATACTTACTTCTCACATTGTCCTCAATATGGAATTACCAACAAGCACAAGGGGAGTACAAAAAAGAATAAGAAAAATGAAAGGGAAAGTAAGAGAACGTCCCTAGGGAGGAGGCTGTGGTGGTGCTAAGCTAGAGGTGGGAGCCAAGAAAACCCCAAATGGTGCGAGATAATGTGCAGTGTGACATGAATCTCAGTGACTATTGAGGTAAGAGAGTTGATCTTATCCTCTATACGCTCGATGCGAGAGGCTAAAGACGCCGAAGCCACTAAGAAAGGGTGAGGAGGGGCTAACGTCGAAGGCGCAGCTGCGGTCACCTTCCTTTTGCAAAAGACGTGGTGGTGGCGTGGAACAACAATACCTGTAGGAGCAAAAATAGAAGTGCCACCTTCCTCATGGCATAATAATCCCATATAGTCCAAAACAAATAAATCCAATGGAGACATATCAAAGGCAACATGCAAGTTATTATCATCAATGTCGAGAAGACCCTCTCTAGCAGCCAACATGGTAATAATGGAGCCTAAAAGCGTGCCTTGTGACAATTATTCTTTCGAATTGGGTGGCAAGCCAAAAATCGAGATTAACTCTTCGTTTAGTCACCATACACCACAAGAAAATAATTTAGGTTTGGAAAGAATAGTGGTGTCCTCGGTGCAACAAAAAAAAGTGGATGCCAAGCAGCGGTGAATATATCTCAATGTGGCATTTGAATAAAGTAAGCTTTAGATCGACTAGCATGAAAAATGATATTAGACTGGCCAATGAGTGTCTCAAATGCGTTTAAAGCGTAAAAATCATTAGGATAATCACAATAACCATCCAAATAGTTAGAACTCTTGGCGAACTCAGTGTCAATGACACCCAAGGCAATGTTATAAGAAGTAATAGAAAGGCTAAGCGTATGACCCAATAACCTAAACCTAATGGTATTAGGTGTACACAGTTGAAAAGATGCTGATGAATGATTAAATTCAAAAGTAGAGCAAAATTCGCGATAGAGCTCTATGTGTGTGAGATATTTACAAAAAAGAACTCCCCCCTGACTAATAGTATCAACAAAAACATAAAATTCATCATGCAATTAGAGCACAACAAGAGATGACACATCAACATATTTACACGGTATAATCTTAAGATGTTGGAAAACAGCATACCTATTTTTATGCACAAGAACTTCAAAATCCAAAGCCCCATTCAAGTTAGGAGTTTTAGGAAGATAGTGGCTCTTACCTCGCCACATCCTAGCATGACCTTGAGATAGAGCAGGCTCGCTATCACCGTTATCACTGGAAACAAGTGGTGCGACATCAGTACGGGCATGAATGGCCTGCTTTTGGCCATTGGCAAACTGAGAGAGGCGGCCTAGAGGAGGAACAACGGCAGAAGCGGACCCACCCAGTGATGGTTGTTGCGTCGCCCGTCGCTATGGTATTATGCTAGTACTTGCAATTTCCTAAGCTAACTTGGTTTGGAAGCGAGTCTGTCGGTGCAAAGATGAGGGAGGAGGCTGGGCCATCGAGGGCTACTGCTGGCAGTGGTGTCAACGAGCAATGGTGTTAGCAGAGGTGCCCTCAAAATGAGAAAGGATGAAAACAACAGGCGTTGCTTGTGAAGCAGAGTGCATCGCATTTTCATCGTTGGAGCTGTCTCACGACTCTGATGCTGAGGATAGGGCGGCATGCCATGGCAACGGTGTTAAGAGGGAGCCAGTCAAAAGCTTGGTGGTATGCTACTTGGTTCGCGACATTTGCGAGCCAATAGAGAGGGTGTGGGTGGTGTTGATGTGCTCCCTGGATGGCTGCTATTGATATCAAACAAGAAAGAAACTAAACAACACCTAGGTTAATCGGACATAAATAGGAAAAAGAAGTGGTGAGAAATGAATGTGAAGTAATAGAAAACAAAATAAATAAGGAAAAAGAAAAGTAAAAAGTAAGTAAAAGAAAGTACAAAAGGTAAAATCACCACTATTATTACTAAGAGGTAAAAAGAACATAAAGGAAAATAACAGCATTCATTAAAACTTTTTTAACCAGTAGAGGTAAACACCAATATCTTTGGTATTCAATGCTTACTTAGAAAAGAAAACACACCATTACGATAAAGGGAAGAAGATGATTCAAAAATAATAAAATTAAAATAAAATTAAAAAGAAAATAAAACTAAACACTAGGCTTGGGCAAGCCCGGTATTGGGTTGCCTCCTAATAAGTGCCCTCGTTTAACGCCTTAGGCCAGATGTTCTAGCCTTAATCCACTGTGCCGAGATTGGCCAATTTTATTTCCTCTGGTTCAGAGACTATTGAATCCTTCATAAAATGGCTTGAGATGGTGGCCATTAACCTTAAAATTCTTGTTAGTCTCTATGCTCCTAATTTTTATTGCACCATGAGGGAACACATTGGTCACAATAAAAGGTCCTATTCATCTAGATTTCAATTTACTAGGAAATAATTTTAATCTAGAGTAAAAAAAGTAAAACTTTCTATCCAATTTCAAAATTTTTTTTCTGGACACCATATTATCATGGAAGTCTTAGTTTTGTCCTTATAGAGCTTGACACTCTCATATGCTTCATTTCTGATTTCTTCTAGCCCTTGCAATTGTAGCTTTCTCTGCTCACCTACTTCTTCTAGTCTCATGTTGCACTGTTTAATTGTCCTAAATGCATGGTTTTCTAACTTTATTGGTAGGTGACACGACTTACCAAAGATTAAACGATATGGGGACACATGATGGGAGTCTTATATGTTGTCCAATAGGCCCAATCCTTCCTAGTTGGATTAACTATTTTCTCTAATATGGATTTTACCTCTCTATTAGAGACTTTAGCCTGCCCACTTGTTTGGGGCTGGAAACCTATGGAAACACAATGTGTAACTCCATATTTCTTCAAAAGACTAGCCATGATTTTATTGAAAAAATGAGCCTCGATCATTGATGATAGCTCTAGGAACTCCAAACTTGCAAAAAAATGTTACTTTTGATGAAATTCATCACAGTTTTGGCATCATTAGTTATGGTAGCTTTGGCTTCCACCCATTTTGGTACATAATTGATGGCAAGCAGAGTGTATGAATTTCCATAGGATGATGGAAATGATCCCATGAAATCGATGGAGAGAGGCGATGAGAGAGAGAAGAAGAAGAAGAAGAAGGTCGTGTTGCCAAGGGAGAAGAAAGAAAGAAAAGGAAAAAAAAAAATGTTGTTAGGGTTTCTAGAAAGCACTAGCCCATTCTGATTCGATTCAAACTGGTTTGGTTCGATTTAATAAATTGATTTGATTTTTAATCGATTTTTGGCAAACCAAATGGATTTACGGGTCCAATTAAATATTAAGTGGCTTAAATTTACTAGCTAAAATTTTAAAATTAATATTTAAATGAATATTTTTTTAAATTAAAATTTTCGGAGATTTCAATTCTCTCCTCATAAAAATTCATCCTCAAATTTTAGAAATAACAAGATAGAACAACATATCAGGCATAGAATATACCAAAAATATCAAGGAAATATCATCATCGCTGAAACAAGTAAGTCAATTTTAATTACCAGCAAAATAGAATCTCTCACTCAGTATGAAAAATATAAGGATATCTATCTAGAATTTCAGCCATCACTCTCCACGTGCGCTCCTCGATAGAATGGTTTCTCCACAACACTTTGGCTATAGAAATCTCTTAAGATAAGAGTGTATGAATCTGTAATAGAAAAAACATAATATAATTGTTTATAAATTGATATTAGAGAGGGCGAACATTTTGTAAAGCAGTTTGATAGAATGGTAGTCTATGGGTTTTATTGTAAAAACAAGAACTACAAAAGGTAAACTTATTTGAATGAAAAATTGGTACGGACAAATTATTGATGATAGTTTTCAAAATATGAGAATTGGAATGACCCAATCTTTGATGCCACAGGGACATGGGAATAAGTTTGACAATCAGATTTGCTTGAGGGTTGAATTTGTAATTTTATCTCCTGATGGCCACTGATACAACCCATCTCTATTCCAGCTGTGCACTAGTGGAGCTCTCTCATTTGGATCCTTCACAAAAAATTTGGAAGGGAAAAATTCGATAGATGTTAGATTATCATAGCAAAACATAGAGACAAAAATTAATTTTGTTTTAATCGCAGAAGCACTAAGTGTATTAGATAAATGAAATCGATAATATGAGACACACAACTGAGCATTAATAATATGAGAACTTAAAATTTTATTATCGTCAGCCATGGAGATTTCTTCTAGCCCATGATAATCTTGGATTGCATTCAGATTCTAAGAGTCAGTTGTAATATGGTGATTCGCACTAGAGGCAACAACCCATAGGTTGTTAGTTTGACGTAAGCTGGCACAAAGTTGGCTTTATTAAGATGTGATTCTAAGTTGACCGGGTTTCTTGGGCATGTGTTGATCATTTGTTTTTAATTATTATCAGTTTGTTTAACCAAATAAAATAAAGAGATAGTGTTTTATTGGACTTTCGTTAGTGTAGTGGTGCTCTAAAATTCTTGTTTTTGTTGGCTGCTATGTACGCCTATATAGAGAGGCACTTTATGTTTATTTTTATTGTGCAGTTCACATATATAGTAGCTAAAGCAATAAAGTTTTTAGCTCTCTTTGTTCCATTTTCTCTATCTTTTATCCAACAAATCTGGTATCAGAGTTTGGTTCCTTCCTTCGGAAAATAGAGTCTTTTGGGACAATTGGGTATTTGAGTGAAACACCTTTTTTTGAATTCCTTTGAGAGGGAAACACGAGAGGAGTGTGAGAGTAAAACAAAAAGGAATGGCAGCAAATGAAATATCATCTTCTTCACAATCGCTCTGACCAATTTTCGCCAGTGAAAAATATGAGTTTTGGAGCATTAAGTTGAAGACTTTTTTCCTGTCTCAAGGTCTTCAGGACTTGGTGGAATTTGAATTTATTGATCTAGTAGAGCCAAATGAGGAAAGAGCAAAGAGATTAAAAGAAACTAGAAAGAAAGATGCAAAAGCTTTATTTTCATTTGACAAGCAATCCATAAAATAAGTTTTTTAAGAATTGCTGCAGCAATAGTGTCATCTGAGGCATGGAAAATCCTAAAAAAAGGAATTTCAAGGGTCCTTAAAGGTGATTATGGTAAAATTGCAGAGTTATCGTCATGAATTTGAAACTTTGTCTATGAAAAGCAATGAATCTGTTTAGACTTATTTGTCTAGAGTCTCTTCTCCTGATTAAGTCATATAGAGAAGATATTTCTAAAGAAATTATTGTCGCAAAAGTTTTAAGGAGCCTTACTCCAAGGTTTGAACATGTTGTTATTGCAATTAAGAAAGCCTGTGATTTATCTGATTATTCATTTGATAAATTGAAGAGTTCTTTACAAGCTCATGAAGAAAGACTGCATAAGTCACATGAACAAAATGAAGAAAAAGCCTTTCACGTGAAGGGGCACTTTTCAAAATGTTTCTAATCGTGGGCATGATAGAGGTGGTTTCCATGGAAGAGGTCTTGGAAGAAGCCAAGGAAGAGGTCAAGGCAGAGGACAATTTAATGAAGAGAGGCAAACTGAAACCTTTAAATGTTACTACTGCAACAAGCCTGGCCACAGAAGCTTTTTGTTGGAAGAAATAGAAAGATGAGAATAACCGAGGCAAAATGAAACCTTTAAATGTTACTACTGCAACAAGCTTGGCCACAGAAGCTTTTTGCTGGAAGAAATAGAAAGATGAGAATAACCGAGCAACTTTTGCAAAGAATTCTGACGAAAAAAGTAAGCTATTTATGGCCCTTTTTTTTGTAAGAGAGAGTAGTATAGTGATGTTTGGTTTTTGGGCAGTGGCTATTCCAATCATATGTCTAAAACAAGGTCATTGTTTAAGGAGATTGATGAGTCCAACAAATCAGATGTATCACTTGGAGATAATAAGAAAATTCAAGTTGAAGGCAGAGATACTATAAACATTAAAACAAGTCAAGGTAATTCAAAATTTTTAGAAGATGTGATTTTTGTTCCTAGTTTATCTTATAATTTGCTTAGCATTGGGCAATTAATAATTAGTGGATACTCAATTTTATTTGATGATGTTTGTTGCACTATTAAGAATAAAAAATCTAGGAAAGTTGTTTGATAGGTCATATTTTTATAGTATTTTTAGCTTAGTTTTTATTAGGAAATTTAGTACTTTTAATTACTTTGGTTTGCTTTTCACTTAGATTTATTTATATTTTTAATTAAGTTCCCTTAATTCTTGATAACTTGATTTGAAGGGTTTTTAATAGAAAAATAGCCAAAAATCGCATCAAAGAAGGTTGGAGTTGAAAATTTGAAGTTTAAAGCTCAACATGGCTAAGTCAGTGAAGTACACGGGCAAGCCATGCATGCACCACGGTCGTGGCACCTATTGGAAACACAACTGGGCCGAATTTGAAACATGGGTTTGGCCTGTGCATGAGTTTACATGAGAATAATAAAAAGGGTCCACCTTAGCATTGCTCAAGCCCAATCTGATGAAAGAAGACTCCTAAACAGGAAGGAATCAAACTCAAATCAGTCTCTCACTCAGATTTGAAGACACCCTAAGAAGTCCATATACAGAGAGATCACCACAACAATTAGTTCATCGTTGGATCATTGAATCTTAGATCTAAATTCTTTGTTCTACTCTTTCCTTAGTTTTCCTCTCTTTATAAGATATTAAGCAATCAAGTTGTGTAAGAATCAGGGAGCTGTCTACACTATTATTGACTCTAAACTCTAAATCTTGTTTTATTTCTATTAATTCTTATTGTTTATGAAATTATTTTCAGATTTAATTGAGTTTTATTTAATCACCATGTCGAACTAAACTCTCATATTAGGGATTTGATGTGGTTTAACTTCTACTCCAATTTATGATATTAGATTTGCTTTTTCTTTGTTCAAGTTATAATTTACTATCAAACTTAATGCTTTTAGGTATTGTTTCTCCCCTAGATTGATTTATTTCATTAATCACTTGGAAAAAGGTTTTTTTATAAGAAAAGGGTAATAAATTATATGGGAATAATAATTTGATGCAGAAGCTATATGGTTTGACTCGTGGAAGGTTTTCATAATTTAATGGCATTAGGTTATAAATTCATGAACAAATCATAAAACTTAATGATTTAATTCATATTTGGTTGCACTATTGAGAGATAGGTAATTAGACGAGATTAAAATAGCTAATAATATATTAGGAGAGCTTGTTAGTGACTCTAAGGTTGTTTCCCCTCCTTGAACAATTAAAATTGATTAGCAAACTAATAAAACAAATTGGGTAGAGTTAAATGAAGTCAATATCCCTAGTAGCTTATAAACCTTGATTTATTTTCATTAAATATTATTTTTTGAATTCTTTTCTATTATTTTATTCTAATTTACTTTACTTCTACAAATATCTTCTTTATGATCGTTTAAATAATAGTAGATTAAAATAATTTTGGTACTTGTATACAATCTTCGTGGAACGATACTCTACTTACTCTTTATTACTTGTTGCGATTTCGTACACTTGCGAAAATTGCTGTCAAATTTTTGGCGTCATTATCGGGGACTGGCGTTATTAATATCAATACTAATAAATCTACTATTAATTTAGACATTTATTTTTTTGTTATTTTAATTTTTTTAAGAATTCTTTCAAGTGTTTAAGCAAAGACGATCTCATAGCGTTGAACCTTTAGTTTTCGATCCAAAAATTGAAAAGACTTGTAGAAGGAATAAAGCTGTGAAAAGGAGGCGAGAATGTGAACAAAAAAGGCAATCAACCATGGCTAGATTAGAAGCTAAAATTCATGATTTAGTGGAGCAAGAGGAAAAAGAGATATTGCAGCACCAGTTGGAGCAAAATTGGAGAAATCCTACTCACACTTTGCGTGATTATACTACCCCTTCTCTCAATGGAACCACCTCTAGTATCACCAGGCCTAAGGTAGAAGCTAATAATTTTGAGATAAAACCTACCATTATTCAAATGCTTTCTACCTCAATCCAATATGGAGGGTTACCTAGTAAGGATCCAAATGTTTGTATCACAAATTTCTTAGAGATTTGTGATACCTTAAAAGAAAATGGAGTTTTTGAGGATGCTATTATGTTGGGATTATTCCTTTCACCTTGAGAGATAAGGCACGTGCTTGGTTACAATCATGCCTTGCAGGAAATTTTACCACATGGGATGAGTTAGCTAAAAATTTTTTGGCAAAATTCTTTCCATCTTGAAAGACAACCAAGATGCGCAATGAGATATTAACTTTTTCTTATCATGATCAAGAAAGCTTGTGTGAAGCTTGTGAGAGATTCAAGAACCTGTTGAGAAAATGCCTACATCATGCTCTACCTAAGTGGTTACAGGTACAAACTTTCTATAATGCATTATCTCCTAACATTAAGATTACTTTGGATGCAGCTGCTGGAGGATCTTTTGAAAGAAACGGGATTGATGAGGCTTATGATTTGATAGAAAAGATGGTGAGAAATATTCATCATCAAAATACCTTGGAAAGGAAAAAGACTACAGGGATCTATGAGATTGGTGCCATAATTGTGATTAATGCCAAGGTGGATAATATGGTAAGAAAATTAAACTTGTTGATCACTAATTCAGTTAATTCTATTGTGCAAGCTTGTGACAGGTGTAGTGGTCAACATGGAGTTAGGAAATGCATGTTGGATAATTTAAACCCTCAAACTTTGGAGGAAGTCAACTACGTGATGAATCAAGGAAGAAAGAATTACCCATATTCTAACTCTTATGACAACACGTTGAGAAATCACCATAATCTGTAACAGACTGATTTTCTTTTAGTGTCGGTAATAGTGATTTACCGTTGAATGGTACCATCGGTTGGGGACTTGGTATTATTTTAGTCCGGAAAAATTACGATGCATAGTTAATATTTTTTTTACTATTTTTGGAGCATGTTTGCATGATTTAGGCGGGTAGAAAATATTTCATAAATATTTTTGGAGAGTTTATGTATTAAATGCATAATATTTCTAGTGTGGTATATTAAGAAATAAATGAGGAATTATTTTAGTGGAGT
>CANUEP010031509.1:0-13961 GCA_947857235.1 Jatropha podagrica | reverse complement strand
TGTAAATTACTTGCCTCCTTATGGAAATTTAACCACTCTTAATTTGTGATCTAGCTTTAATAAGTGACATAAGACGGTGCTCCGGCACCGATTGTGGCATCCGTCGTCTGGTTCTTCGGGATTAGGCGGCGGGTGTTACAGTTATTATCAACCCGTTTAGCATTTCTATAGTATGCATAGAATAAGTATTTGCAGCTTCATGGTAAGAAATAATTTCCACCTCCATCGACCCTAGTAAGATTTGCAACTGAAGGGATCATCTCATCATAAAATGAGCCATGGATTAGAAATCCTCCTAGAAACTTTAAATCCAAAAGAGAAATCGACTCTTTTCCAACTGGGAGGAAAAGAGTATTTGTTGAAGCACTCCAATGTTCACAAAAATGATGAATGGCATTGGGGAAGCAATCATAAGTAAAGAGTGATGCGAACAAAGCATGATACACATTGGCTTTCAAAAAGTAGCTACTTATTACTTGCCAACACATCTTCAAGCCACTCCCAATAGCATTCGACTAATGAAAATTCACCAGCGAATTTGAAAGAAGGATACCAAGAAACTTCATTGTCGTGGATTCGACTTCTCAAAAGCGAAAGATTATTTGATGGAGTTTAAAGCAAATGACATGAAGATTGCAGCAAACGACATTAGACACTCTTAACTACTTCATGTGAAAGCTGGAATTCACATTTATGTTCCATAATCTTATAAGTAAGATGAGGAGGCTCTAATTTGCTTAGTGCATTGCCTCCAAAATATTAATCAGTAGACCTTTGAAAGTGAAGACCATTCCAAGATTTGAATCTTCTTCGTTGTCGCTCAAAATTTTCATACACGAAATTTTTCACGAAGCCGAAAGATCAATTATGCAAACCATTTTGATGAAGTCTCAAAAGCAATTGACCAACTAGAAAAAAAGAAGAAGAAGAATCAAAAGCAGACTTGTTAAAAAAATAAATAAATTATGACAAGCCTATGGTGAATATACTCATATGAATTTAGAAAAGATCAAACCAAGTCAAACTCAAGTGACTAATCATGTTTAAGCTAAATTAAATTCTCGAGTAGTTGGTCAATAGTTAAATGTAATGTTGCAAGCATGTGAAGTTATTGCCCATGGAAATTCAAATCAAGCATGAGGTTATCATCAATTAAGAATTTTCTTTTAAAAAAAATTCTTAAATGAAGTTACTTTCAGGCACAGGCAATTTACAGGCTAAGTACTAGTCATGATACAATATGGCATCATCAAGCTTTAAAAAAAGAAAGAGAAAGAGAAAAAAAAGAGTTTGGGATGTCATTGCAAATAGGCTTGAAAAACCAAGTTATTGCAAGTGGGCTTGAAAAAAAATAAATAAATGAATAAGCAAGTTGAAGGTACTTACAATAGTTAGGAAGTTTAAACCATGCATTGATTTATTGAATTGGCTTACAAAGCATAAGGTCAACAACATGATGGCCAAGACTTGAACAAAATAGTTTCAACCAAAGTAATAAAATAAAAAAGGAGCACTTACTTGATTAAATATGACCAAAGCAATGGAGTTGATGAGAGTTGCACAAGAAACAAACTTAATTTATTGAAGAACGTCAAAGACGGAAAAGAATAAATTCTAATGGCTCCGAGATGTGGAAGAAAAAAATTGAGGCAATGATTCTTTTTATAAAAGATTTATTAACTCCAATTAGACAAGGAATTAAATTAACTCCAAAATCATGAAGGACTTAATTTCTTAATGGACAAGAAAAAAAATAGGAAATTCTAATTATAAATAAAATTTAGAGTTTCACTATGGGCTAAAAAAAATAATTAGCCTACTAAATTGGACCTAACAGAAATTTTAACTTGAAAATTCAAGTTAAAAAAAAATTGGCTTATCAAATTAGGCCAAGAAAAAAAAAAAAAGAAATTTCATGCCATAGAAAAGGAGGGGGCATGAATTTAATTAAAAAAAATTTTCTTCAAATTTTTCAGACCCTTTCAAACAAGTTCATGAACAAGTCTCGAGAGGACATCTGTAAACACCTAAATTTTATCTAAGTTAATTTAATTATTAGCCTAATTATTTAATTAGCCAATTAAATTATTGGTTAGTTAAATTAAATAATTTATTTTAATAACCAATCAAAATATTTAAATGGTTGTTAAAATAAAATTATTGGATAAAAATATTGCTTACTGCATAAAGAAATATTGTAGTAAAGTCTAATAAAAATTAGTCAAGTAGACCAATTAAATTAAATCTTGGTGAATAAGTCAGGCGTCTACATAAGTTAAATAATGCAGTAGTAGCCAATGAGAGCTTACCAAGTAGACCAATCAAATTACATACTTGGCAAGGGTACTCCCTTAAATCTCTATAAATAGGAGGCCTCTCTTCACATACAGGGAGACATATACACCCATAGAGAAAAAGACAAAAAAGAAGCCTTAAAGCTATGTCGAACTCAAGACTATAAAAGGTCTCTCCCAAGTCTAAAGAGTTAAAGTTCGTTCTACGTCAATTCAAGATCATGTCTCTTTAATCCTTGAATCATCTAAAGTTCGTTCTACATCAATTCAACATCAAATCTTTCAACCATTGAATCATATTCAAGATCAAGCCCTCGACCCTTGAATCATGCTCACAACAACAAAAAGAAGAATCAGAGGATAATTTTCACTGTAATAGAAGATTTCACACTAGAGATTGTATCCACTTCTTTATAAATACAATTTATATTTTTGTATTTTTGTTTCTTAATTTTCAGGAACAAATTTTATGCTTACAGTCATTGAATCGTGTTCAAGATCAAGTCCCTCAACCCCTGAATTGTGCTCACAACAACAAAGAGAAGAATTAAAGGATAATCTCCATTGTAATATAAGATTTCACACTAGAGATTGTATCCACTTCTTTATAAATATAATTTATATTTTTGTATTTTTGTTTCTTAATTTTTAGGAACAAATTTTACCCTTACACCAAGAACTACAAAATTGAGGATATATATATAGACACACACACACATACAATTAAACCTTAAACAAATGTTTTAGGTGATTTAACATTTATCTATTAAATGCAAAAATCAAGGTGTTGGTTTAAGGAGCTTCTCATACTAGCTTCTCATCATCCAAGCTTAAGCTCATTTAACATTCTTCCAAATTGTTTTTCATAATGAAATTGGTTTCCTTTAAACATCATATTTTATAATTAATACTTCATCATTAACAAATTAAGGTAATTTCAATTATTTTATCCTTCTAAATAGCAATAATTACCATTGTGATTGGAATATTTGAGATCGTCAAATTGGGGGTACTACAACTGTCCCCTCCCTAAAGAAATTTTATCCCGAAATTTACTTATCATGCATCTCTAAGCAGCTATAAGTACTATTTCATCATATTGTTTCCTGATATCCTATTCTCATTTCTAGGTTGCCTTTTCTTTTGAGTGACCTTACTCCATTACTTTTAGTAATGGAATCTTTTTATTCCAAAATTTTTTTAATCTCTTTAACTTGGATGGCTATTAGTTCTCTATCAAATGTGATATTTGATTTTTTTTTTTCCAACTTATTCCAATGGCATCACATGTAAAGGATGAAGCAAACATTGCCGAAGCATCTATGAATGAAAGACACTACAAATTTTATCTAACTTTGTATATAAGGCTAGCATGTATCCCAATAAATTATCTCTGCTATCAATTGTCACGCCCGACTCCAACCACTAGAGGAATTGTCCGCTTTGGATCAAGCCAATTCCATTATATACTGGATTGGCATGCTTAACCCTGGTGTTCTTCCAACTCTCTAAGTCATTTCATTGAAAGGCACCTCTAATGATTAGTTTCTCCCATTTTGATGTATGATCCGATTCATTCTTATGTCCCGCATTCTAATACCCATAGCTAGCCTATCATCCTAGAAGCTATTCAGAAGCTTTGCTCTACCTGCCCTCTTAGGATCGCTTTGCTGGGTCGGGATATCATAGGCCTAACAGCTTCTGTGTAATTCGTCCTCGAACCATACATATACTGGAGGTGTCCAGCTCTAATATTAAGTTTATAACAGCCCAGGCCTAGCAAGATATTGTTCGCTTTGAGTTGAACCCACTCAGGCCCACATGATTTTGTTCTTGGGATAGAACCAACTCAATAGCCTAAAAGGCCTCTTGCTAGTCTAAGGCAAGCCCATTCTTATGTACTTCACTTACACCTTGTGCTCAGTTGATGTGGATTCACCTAAGGTAAGTAACATCTCAAACTAGCACCTCGTTTGGTGCGAATGTTACAGTAGCTATTGCAAGATGCTATGATATGTTTCAATCGGGACACTTGACTCCTCATCCCTCTTTCCATTTTCTAATAAGCCTAACCAAGGACTAGCCAGACTACACTCTCTCCTTGCCTCAGCGTGCATCTGACGAACTTCCTATGCATTTTCGACCAAGTTAGTGGTGACAGTAATTATGTTGGTGCATTATTGCTACTACCGGTCATTTTTAATCGAAAAATTTTATTTTTAACTTGTTTTTCAGCTGGGTAAAAAAATACTTCAATTTGTTTAGACTTATTTCATGAATTCTGTCAATTAGGTCATAAGATTTGGGTGAATAAATTGTACTAGGATAGGATGAGCTCTAGATATTACTCTTTATATAATTATTTTAGAAAGAATTGAATTTTTTCTTTCTAGCTACAATTAGAACATGTTTTGATGAGTATTTTTGGATGAATAAAATAATGCTAGTCTTGAAGTAGATATAAGTTAATGGTGGTAGCCTCCAACTAGAAAAGATCGTGGTTTCTACTGAATCAAGTTTGTATTCGGCAATAGAAATATGCTATCATAATTATTGTTATTATAAGGGTGCTATGATTAAGATGGAATAAAAATGAGAATTCTCTCCAAATGACAGCAACTATTTTGCATTATTCCTTTAAATTGTTGCTTGATATAGTACAGTTGAGGTTCTAAGTTTATTTAGCAAAATTGGTTAGTTGATGTGTAATCCATGATTTTAGTGTAGAAGAACTTTGAATTTGTGTATTGGCAACAATTATGTTGAGACCTTGAGTTGTTGTAGAAGGACTAACATATACAATGAGTGTATTTTCAAGTTTTCATGGTGGTCAATACATATAAAGGTATATTTATATTCAATGGATGAGTAAAATGGGATCGTTAGCTGTGATCATGTTTGGTGAAGACGGTGATTCGTGGATGATTAAATGAAATTACAAAATCCTAATTAATAATGAAGGAAACAAAAGAGTTTATAAATTATAGTTGCTTACGAATATTTTATATATATATATATATATATATACATACTAGTAGGATGTAAAGGTTAAACCAATATCAATTTTCATTCATTTATCTATTTAGCTGTTTGCTTATTTACTTCAAATAATTTAGTAAAATTAAAGTTTTGTATTGATGATTAAATATTTATATTTGTTATTTGGATTCAGGAGGGGAAATTTAATTGCTTGATCACCCAATTGATGGGTTGTGTGCATTGATTGACATATTTAATATTATTGTGACATTATAGTAGGTAGATAATCCCACTTTTAGGGAAGGTGCTGCCAAAATTTCAATGGAATCTAGTCTAGTTATAGTAGTTAGATACATAGATAATTTATTAGATTAATTCCTTAATTCTTTACTTGGGTTAATCCTTTGTCTGATTCAATTCCATCCTTTGTGTTCTTAAATTCTTTAAATCGTTTGGGCTTGTGTACTTGTCCTCCAAGTCAAAATTCAAGTTAGAGCTTCTTCCTTTCTCTACCACTGTGAGTAATAATAAATAAGCATATTGTAATTTGCATGACTACATATGATTTATTTAATAACAGAGCATATAAATGGTAACTTAGCATTTAATTTTTCATATTGTTATGTTATTATTAATACATAATTAAATTTGTGGGTCCCGCCAACTTATGAGTGGAGGAGGATATTTATGGTGACCATTTTTCCTTCTATCTTCTACTTGAAATGTCTGATTTCTTGCACTGGTAATATTCTTCTAGTTGAACTGTCTTCTGAGTGTGCTTCCTAAAGACATATCTCATCATTTCTTTTCTTTTCTTTTCTTTTTTTGACAAATATGTCTTTATAGGTGGAAAAATTCCTTAGCAATCATCTTCATTTTCATATGCTAAGTCAACAATTGCTTCTGAACTTTCACTGGGAGATTTCTTAGTTTTTTAAGAGCGCGACTGTACTAAGTTTGCCATGATACTGAACATTTCTTCTTCCGATTTTGCTTGGGCAAGAAGGGAACTGATCTGATTCTTTTGGTTTTGGAATTCAATTCTAGAGTGCTCAGAAATTTCCTACCCCTTGTTTTGGGTTTGAAACCATTAGCGAACTGCTCAAAGAGTTGAGAGATAACCCATTTTGAAGTTATCCCACCATTTGATTTTGAATTTCCTAATTAAGATAGGGATTTTGCTGTCAGGATCTTCTTTATAACCACATTTTGAATGTACTACCCAAGGTACTTGAAATTTTATGGTAAAGAGTAATAATGGATCAAATGAGGTTTCAAACTCTATGGGAGAATAATTTCTTTGGAAAAAGGTGTATCCTTCAAAGTTATCGTTGGGAAGGATTTTGGGTAGGGCTTCATACCATTTCCACCAATTGGAGAACCATAATGGGATTTTTTTTTTGTCATATCAATTTGTTGGCTCCTTAAGCCAAGAAAGAAGAGCCATGAATGTTTTTTGTGTTTGTTTTGGATCAAGAAGGCATTGGTCCATGCTTGTTGGTAATCCCAATAAGAAAAGGTTTGGCAATAAGGATTTTTGTCACAATCCAGAGTTTTAGTTTGGCATAGATCTTGACCCCATTCCTCTAGATGAAAGATTTTGAGAATCTGGGCAGTAGAATACCATATTTCAGGGTCATGTTTGCATTCATTGTGGAAAATGATAACAGAACTTATTTTACTTCCACTCAGATTAAAATGATTAAAACTCACAGAACTCATTTTTTCAAGAATGAGCTCGTAGTAAATACGAGGTTTAAACAGATCCCATTGCTTAAAATGCCAATCTTTAAAGAGAATTTTTATAGAAATCCAAGGATCTCGATCATAAAATCCATCTTCCATGGTCAGGATAGTTTGGTGAGAATCTTTGAAAAAATACTTTGAAGAACTAGGTTTTGAAATTTTTTTTTTAAAGATATTTTGGAAAAATATTTTGAGAAGACTCTTGAGAGAGGGAATTTTGAGAAGAATCTTGTGAAATTAAATTTTGAGAAAAATTTTGAGAGAGTTTTGACTTGTGAGCTGTGTACTACAAGTTGTTTACCTTCTAAGAATTGATCTAGTGCTTCCTTTTGAGGGCTGGGGGTAAGGTGTTTTTGACTAATGCTACTAATTCAATATTTTAAAAAATTGATTGAAGCCACTCTTGGAGTCCTGAGGTGTTATGAGTTATTGGGGATTGGTTTGGTTAGTATCTCTGGTGTTTTTTACACTGTGGATGGCTTAGTATTTTTTATTGGTTTTTCTTCACGGGCTTTTTCTTCTTGGAATATTTCGGTCCAAGAACAGGTTTTGTATCTCGGAGATTTTGGATTTTGGGGTTGGAATGTCTCTTTTCCTTTGTCAGCATTTTTGTTGCCTTGCTGCTTCTTTGGAATCATGATGACCTGTTTTGAAGAAATTCTTTTGTTAGATAGTCTGGAATAGAATTTGTAGCACCTGTGATAAATTCAATATCAAAGTAAAAAACACTTAATATTGCTTGCCATCTGGCAAAGATTTGATTTGAAGCAATATCTTCCACATTCTTTTATAAAACATCTTTTGCAGCCTTGCAATCAATTCGTAGAAAAAAAATTTTATTTAGTAGATCACTCTGGAATTTTGAAATGGAAAGGAAAACAAAAAAGATTTCTTTTTTGGTGGTGGAATAATTCTTTTGGGTATCATTCCAATGGGCCAAAGTGTATTGGATTATTTGTTCTGCTCCATCTTTCCTCTGCTTTAAAATTCCTCCATAACCAAGTTCAGAAGCATCAGTTTCTACAATTTTAAAAGCATCAAGATCTGCAAGATTTAGATAAGGAATATTTTGGACTTGCTCTTTAATCTGTCTAACAATGTTAGTATGTTCATCAGACCAAGGAATTTGATTTTTATTAAGTCGATCATGTAAGGGTTTGCATAATCGATTTAAGTCTGGGTAAAAATCCAAAACATAATTTAGGCTGCCTAAGAATCTTTGCAATTGAGTTCTGTTAAGAATTTTATCAGGAAAATTTTTTGTGAAGGATAATGATCGCTCTATGGGACAAATGGTCCCTTGATTGATGTAATGTCCTAAAAAATGAATTCTTGTTTGAAAAAGACTAAATTTAGATTTTGACACGACGAGTCCATTTTTCTCTGTCATATGCAAAAATGTCTGTAAATGTTTAAAATGTTGTTCAATGGATGGAAAAAAAATTAAAACATCATCAATTTATACAATGCAAAAGTGAAAACATGATTGAAAAATATCATTCATGATTCTTTAAAATTCAGAATGGGCATTTTTTAAACCAAAAGGCATGACATCCCATTCATACTGTCCAAATGGAATGGTGAAAGCAGTTTTGTACCTATCTTTAGGATCTATTTAAATCTGCCAGAAACCTGATTTCATGACAAATTTAGAAAAAATTTGTGCATTATATATATAGTCTTTGCAAAAGATCCTTTTTGTTAGGAATAAGATACCTTATCCATTTGAGAGTTTTGTCCAAGGGTTTGTAATTAATAACTAATCTAGGAACTCCTCTTTCAATTTTTGAATTTTTATTTACATAAAATGCAGCACAGCTCCATGGAGGTCTAGATTTAGTAATTAATCCCTTTTTTAAAAGATCTTCAATTTCTTTTCTACAATGTTCTTTAAGATCTTTGTTCATTTGGACGGCCTGGCTTTTGTGGGAATTTGTGATTCGCTGAAATCATTTTCATAAGAGAGATCTACCATATGTTTTTTTCTATTCAAAAAGGCTATTGGTAAATCTGAGCAAATCTCTTTTTCAATAAATTTTTGGAATCACAAATTTTTTGTTTCATGGAATTACCTTGCAATTACTCTTGAATTCCTTGGAAAATGGCATTTTGTTTCAAATCATTGAGCTCTTTTTCTTTTGTCTGTACAAGGAGGTTAAGTTGATTTATGTACAAAGAATGGGCTTCTAAAAGATTGAGGTTCCTAGTTTTTGGCTTTATTGTAAAAGGAAAAATTATTTTCTTGCTATTTACTTTGGAAGAAATATGATGAAAATCAACTCTATAAGGGGTGATTTTGTTAATGAATGGCGTGCCTAAGATGATACTATGAGAAATATCTTGTGCAATGAGAAAATGATTTAAAATATGAACACCATTATTAATTATGAAAGCATCAGTTTTGTACTTGATCTTTAGAGGAGTATCATTATTTGTTCTCAACTCCTCGTTAGTCTTTTGAAGAAAGGTTGTAGGTACTATTCCTTCTTTGATATAATTGAGGTCGGCTCCTGTATCAAAGAGTGCAATAGTATCAATTTGCAAATCCTTTTGAAAATAAATTACCTTTTGTTAAGATTGACTTTGTGATTTCAATGTGACTTTGATCAAGTACTTTCGAGAGGTGACTTGTTGCAAAATACAAACAAATCAGTTGGTATTTTTTGAGATTTTTACAACAAAAGCATTTGTTTTTCATCATGATTTTCTTCAAATTTTTTAGCACTAAAGATCAAGGAGTCAAGAATTTGAACATCATTTTTCAGTTTTTATTTTAGTTGTTGAAGTTCTCGCTTAACAAGTCTGATTCCCTTTTTTATTCCCTAAAGAGTAAGATCAAAACATTTGTTTGTGTCAAGTGATTCATTGGATAGAGAAGTTGCACTAAAAGACCGATGAAGTTTTTTTATGTATTCCTTTTGGATTTCTGGGTTTGAAACATAACTAATAATATCAAGGAAAAACTTCTGTTCTTTTGAGAGAACATTTATTTCCTTGACATTTAAAAATGGTAAAGCAACAATTTCTCTAGGATTTTGAGAAGGAGAAGAGAAATCTGAGAAGTTAAAAAAACTTTGAGTTATCTAACAAACTTCTTTAGAAAAATAAAGTTTTGAGGTTTGGATTGAAAAAATATGCAAAAAAGAAATCTTTAAAGAGGGGGAAAGAGCAAGAAAAAATTTTTTTTTATTCAAATTATTTTCTCTAACTGAAATATTTTTTGGGGAAAATATCTTTGTGCCAAGCAGGATTACAAAATTTTTTATTAGCAAACAGAGAATTATCTTTGATATGCAAAGAGATGACCGAGAAGAGAGGAATCTCAAAATTTTTGGGGCAAATGACTCTCTATGAAACAACAGTTTTGAGGATTTGAATGGTCTTTCCACCAATTTTTTTCTTGATGACTGTCGTTTGTTTGAAACCATATTTTTTCTCTTTATTAATTTCGCTAATGAGTGAAGGAACAAGTGTTGTTTCATCTATGTCTGAAGACTCTTCAATACTTTGGGAAGACTGTTCTTCTTCCGAGTTTTGTTCAAAAACGCTTTCCTCGATTTTGAAAAGATATTCAGCATTATTTTTAAAAGCAAATTCTTCAAACCATTTGAAAAATATAATATTCATGCGCCTTTGACACATGTATTCATAATATTTTTCTTGGGCTTGATCTCTTTGTTCAAGGAAATTTTTGAAAAACCATAGTCTTTTCTCTTTGTTATGAGAGTTATAAAATTCATTATGCAAAGATGTTTTATCAATTTCAAAATCTTCAATAATAATTTTTTTCACTATTCACTATTTTCTTTCCGTTCCTACTAGAGGTAGAGGAGTCAAAAGAGACGGAGAGATTTCTATTGAGGATACTCATGGTTTCTTAGCAATACTTAGCTCGAGTGCTACTCCTGTAATAGTAAGCTGACCAACGGTTTTACTACCTCTCTGGGTCTTACTACTGGGACCACTTACCCCTATCGAAACCGTAACACCCACCACCCAATCCTAGAGAACGAGACGGCGGATGCCACATTCGATGCCGGAGCATTGCCTTATCTCACTTACTAACTCTAGATCACATATTAGAAGTGGTTAGATTTTCATAAGGAGGCAAGTAATTAAAAATTAAAAAAAAAAAAGTTTAAGGAAATTCCTACAAAAATTTTGCAAGAGTTTCCTCTAAAAATTAACTTGCCACACAAAGAAAATATATACAATTCCAATATAACTTCTCCAAACCCCGAAAACTCCAATTCAGCACAACAAGTCACAAACACTTCTAAAAGGTTGCAAATGTTTACTTAAGTTCTAACATGCCAATACATCATTCATCCAAGAATACATAAATACATGATTCCATTCATACACCACAAATAAAATCAAATAAATATCCATAAATCTCATTATTTACATTTCCAATATCTACATATCCAATACTTCTTACAAAAATATTGTATATGCCATAATCACCATACAAGAAATATTCTACCCAAGACGGTATATCTACTCTGATGTTCCCTTTTGGTCCTGAAAAGTGTCCTCTGCTCCTAACCTACGTGTGATAAAAATCAATGCGCTGAGTAGAAGACTCAGTGGTGCTAAATAATCAACAATTTAAAAATAACACACATAGCCCAAAAGCAAGTCTCAAAAATGCTTTAAATTACTCAAATATATGTAAATTAAATTTCGAAATCATATCAATTAAATTTGAACACCATGAAAACCATAAAACAAAAAGAAAGAGATTATGATACATATGAGTCTTCATTCTTTATAATTTAATAAAATTTCATTATTAATTAAGGCTCGTACTATACAGAAAGAATGTAAGCAGATTCAATCGTGGCCTGTGAAAGCGCCACCACCATCACATAATCGTGGCTCGTGGAAGTGCCACCCCCATCATATAATCGTGGCCTATGGAAGCGTCACCCCCATCATATAATCGTGGTATGTGAAAGCACCATCGTGGCCTGTGGAAGCGCCACCCCCATCTCATAGTAAGCGCGTCCACTTATTCATAAGGTCTGATAACCCTAGCATATGATCATAGCTCCACCAAATAGAATGGGCTGATAACCCGAGCATGCTCACATATCGCAATACATCTCATCATACCACATGTCAGTCATGTATAGTAGAGCCTAAAATAAATGTATTTTCCCACAATAAATCTTATTTTTCATTCACCATTCGTTATCCAAAAACATTTTATAATTAACACTTACCATTTCAAAATCACTTAGTTTACAACTTAAAAATGCACTTCAAAACCCTTTATATTTAAAACCAAAATCACACTTTCTTAATTACAAATAATCATTGCTTAAAAACACTTAAAGATCAATATTAAAAAGGCCAAAATCATGCCTTACCTACTAAAGTAGGTTCGGCCTCATTATGAAAACCAAGGAGAAAAAGCTTTCCCCATCAAAAGCCTTAATTACCAACATAAAAACATTACTCAAACTCATTAAACCCATTACTTAAAAACACTTAACCATAAAAACCAATTTACCATTTCAAATCTTCTTAAAGTCATGAAAAATACTTAAACATTAAAATTCAATTCGAAACTTTAAACCACCACCAAATTACTTATTAATAAACTCATTTAAATCAAAATCAAGCTTGAAAATAAAAGAAATCAAGATGTACTTCATCTTAACATGATTCGGCCATTCCTCAAAATCAAAGGGGGAAAAGGTTTCTTTCCAAATTCTTTTCATAGATCATAAGAAAACACATTTCAAAACTCATTCAAGTTCAAATTTAGCATAAAAATCAAAGGGCACAAGGTGCCCTTCACCATGAGTCGTTCGACCACTCTTAGTTGGTGGGGAAAAGGATGATTCCCTTCCTTTCCAAACATTCTACCATGCTTAAAACTCATGCGGAAACACATTAAAGCAACTAAAGTCTCATCCCCAACACAATTGACACACATTCACAAAAATTCATCAAAAACCTAGAAATTGAAAACTTGAGAAATTGAAAGGGGAAATGAAATAGTAGAGCACTAACCTATTGAATGAGCTTGAATAAGCTTAGAGAACACTAATCCTTAGCCCTCTCTTTGCCTTTGGTGGAGGGTTCACCAATCTCTTCAAAGTGGGAAAAATGCTCATTAAAATCAAAAATTAATACTAGAAAAGAAAAGAGCACGGCTTAATGCATTAATTTCATGGCTAATCCTAAAGTTTTACTTAATAATTTACAAAACCCAAGAATTACAACTCACCTCCTTTAATGGCAACTTCAAATCCAAAGCTTAAGAACTCCAAATTCTAGCTTCTATTACTTATTCCTTAAGAGTTAATTACTTTTCTATGATTTAATTAGGTGGTTTAATGGAGATTTGTGGTAGAAAAATGAAAGAAATGGAGGAAGAAGAAGAGAAGAAGAAATGGTGTGGAGAATGGGGAGGAAGAAGAAAGAGAATGTGTAGATTACTTAAGTAGCAAAGTCAAACTGTAACGCCCCAAAATTTCATATCTTAAAATGATATTATTTAGGCGAGTCATGAATGGTATCACCCAAGGGAGAAAAAAATATTTTAATTGGACTCGATAATGATATTGAGCATAATTAATATTTGTGGAGTTAATTAGATTATATGTGAGTGGTTAATTAATTAAAGTTAAGATGTAAATTTTCAATGACAGAGTAAGTAATAAATTATTAGGGAATAGTGATTTATCGGTCTGTGAATAGTACCATCGATCCGGGACTTGGTATTATTTCGGTGCGAAAAAAATTACTACATGTGTCTAATATGTTATTAAATATTTTTGGAGCACGTTTGCATGATTTAGGTGGATAGAGAATATTTCATGAATATTTTTGGTGAATTACGGCAACTAATGAATATTATTTTTATTGTGGTATATTAAGGAATAAATGAGTAATTATTTTTGGTGGAATTAATTTAATTAAATTTTG
>CANUEP010031492.1:0-104396 GCA_947857235.1 Jatropha podagrica | reverse complement strand
AGTTCCAGGTGGGTGATATGGTTCTGCTGCGTCTGAAACCTTACAAACAGCAGTCCATTGCTAAACGGAGCAATCAAAAACTTTCGGCCAGGTTCTATGGCCCCTTTAAAATTCTGGAGCGCATTGGCCCTATGGCATACGGACTTGATCTTCCGGCTGATTCTAAACTAAACCCTGTCTTCCATGTCTCAAATCTCAAGGCCTATCGTGCTGGGCAGTCTTCTCCAGCCCCGGTTCTGCCATTCATTCCACAAGAGGACCCAATCACTCCGTTGGCTGTACTGGACTATCGTTTCAAAGGCGGAATTCCAGAAGTTTTGATCCATTGGCGCAATTCCTCACCTGCCGATGCTTCTTGGGTGACAGTTCAAGACATCCACACCCGATTTCCAGATTTTAAGCTTGCGGACAAGCTTCCTCAGGGGGATGGAAGTAATGTTAGCAGTCAACTGAAGGTTTACACACGCAGGCCTAAGCCCCCACATATTGAGCTGTTGAATTAGTCATTCAAATTCTATTTTGCATTTCTATTTATTTCCTGTTATGTAGGAGGTAGTTCCTCCACTTTCTTTATTCATGCAGTAGTGAGAGGGTGATCCTCCACTTAGCATTCTGCTCCTTGATTGTAGGAAAAGTTAGTCTGCTATTTGTGTATATATTCAGCAGAACTCATGAAATAAAGGATGATTAAACCCAATTAAGTCCTTTGTAAGGTCACAGTCTCCCTTTGACGAGTTTGTAATTTCCTGAACTTCCACCATAGGTCGTTCAAGGAAAACCCCTAGCCTAAACACCCAAACACCAACTTCCAACCGACCCATAACTCGATCCACAAGTAGGGACCCTACCACAAAAGTATAACAATTAAAAAAAATATTATTGTTTTGTCTTTTTTTTTTTTTTTTTGTACCATCGGAAATACTATAGTTTGAACTAATGTATTATTTATAATTAGTTTGGTACGTAGTTGAACCCATGCGATATACGTAAGTGTTTCGCTTAATCTCGTTGGCTTCTATAATAAGTACCTAACATTCAAGGCAGTGGGCAATATGTCGGTCTGCCTAATACACATAACTAAGCAAAGAAGATGGAGAGCCAAAACCAGCTTCCACAACCACAGGAACCTGTCAAAGGCACCACCTTTCTTAGGACTTGTTTTAATGGAATTAATACCTTAGCTGGTCGCTGCTCTCTCTTTCTCTCTCTATTCTATTTAAGCATTGTTATATAATATATTTATGTATGTAAATTGCATCTACTTATTGTTAGGATTTCGAGAAATAATCTAAACTTAACATTGCCCTTGCAGGTGTTGGGATACTATCAATCCCATATGCACTTTCTCAAGGAGGATGGATAAGCTTAACATTTCTATTTCTGGTAGCAATTCTGAGCTTCTACACGGGATTACTCTTAAGACGATGTATGGATACAGATACAATGATCAAAACATACCCAGATATAGGAGACAGAGCTTTTGGGTATACAGGAAGAGCTATAGTATCCATTTTTATTTATCTGGAGCTATATTTGGTGGCAGTAGAGTTTCTGATACTAGAAGGTGACAACTTGGATAAGTTGTTTCCAAATATGGGTTTCAGAGTTGGTGGACTAAAAATTGGAGGCAAACAGGGATTTGTTCTACTCACTTCCCTTGTGATATTGCCGACAACATGGTTAAGGAGTTTAGGGATGTTAGCTTATGTTTCTGCAGGTGGGGTTTTGGCTTCTGTCGTTTTGGTTGGTTGTGTGTCGTGGGCTGGTGCAATTGATGGTGTTGGGTTTCATGAAGGAGAGTTGCTCTGGAATTGGGATGGTTTGCCTACTGCTATAAGTTTGTTCGCGTTTTGTTACTGTGGGCATCCGGTTTTTCCGACATTGTTGAATTCTATGAAAGATAGAAGCCAATTTTCCAAGGTAGGAATTGGCTGTCCCAATAATTAACCAATTATTTAGTTTTTTATTTAATAATTTCAATAATAGTTCATCTCAATATTTGATTATAATTATAAGAAGTCTGAAATTTATATTCTACTTCTATGACATATTAATTTGAATATATTATCAGGTCGTACATATATTATGGACATATATTTATCATTAGACTATGTATTGATTGTTCTATGAGGCATTCGATTTAATAGATATTATTCATCTTATTATGTTTAGCAATAGGGATTGGACAAGGCAAAAGTAAATTTTTATTAGGAAGTATTTGTCTTGTGCTGTCTTGTTTATCATTGTCTCTCATAGCAAATGCATCTTAGTGGTAGAAGTAATTTCTAGGTTAAACATTTTTATCCCAAAAAAAAGAAAAGAAAAATAAAAAAAGGAAAAAAAATTGAGCTTGAACATTACAGTTATCTATCTGACACTTATCTCTCCTCTCTAATTGCAGGTTTTACTTGTCTGCTTTGTTTCAAGCACTGTCACTTACGGATCAATGGCAATTCTTGGGTACCTTATGTATGGAGAGCATTTGAAGTCTCAAGTGACTTTGAACCTTCCCATCAGAAAAATCAGTGCAAAAATAGCAATATATACAACTCTGGTAAATCCCTTGACAAAGTATGCAGTTATAATTACTCCAATTGCTAAAGCCATTGAAGACACATTTCATCTAGGAAACAGCAGATCTCTCAGTATCCTCGTCAGGACAGCTATTGTGATAAGCACATTAGTTGTGGCATTAACAATTCCATTTTTTGGGTATGTCATGGCTTTTATTGGTTCTTTTTTGAGTGTCACTGTCTCAATGTTGTTCCCATGTCTCTGTTACCTGAGGATCAACCAAGCTGCTCGAAATTTCGGGTTCGAGCTGGTGATAATTGTTGGAATCCTGATAGCTGGATCGTTTGCTGCCATAGTAGGTACAAACACTTCTATTAAACAAATAATAAACCATCTCTGAGACTGTGCAGATGGAATTTAAGATCAGCAAAAATAAAGTAATTGTTTTGCACGTCCAGGAATTGCATAAAATCAATAAATCAGAAAACAAAATACAAAATACAAAATACTGCATATCTTCATTACAACTTCTGATTTCCAGGATATAGCAGTTTCTGCACATTTTTTTGCAGGTAATCTTAAAAACTGTATATATAGCAAAAGGCAGAGAAGAAACTTAACGGAGAAACAAATTGGCAAGTATGAGAGATACTTGACTATCTATCTTAGCATTTGTGCGAGTGTGATGTGACAGAGAAATTCCAAAAAGCATTTTGCTATCTTTACAATATCAAAAACTCATCCTGCAAACTGTGTTAAAATATCTGTTGAAATAAATCAAGTATTTGACATTTTCATCGCAATCATCTGTCTCAAAATAATACCATGCAAAGTCTCAACTTAACCATTGAACATAATTTTTTTTTTTTTTTTCCTCACATGCTTATTATTCAAGGAAGTAATGTTTTATAATATTTGTTAATCTAAAAAAGGAATTTTGTGTTTATCAGAGTTTGATCTTTAAATGGAATATGGATTGGACGGTTAAAAAAGTTGTCTTGTCTCTTTACTAAATTTCCCTATTTTGGTTATTATATATCAGATTACTTTATTTTGGAATATGACTCCGCCATTGTAATTTCATGTATATGAGCTCATCTTTAGGTTTCTTGTTAGTGTAGAAGACAATGATACAAGAAGCACAAACGACCATGCAATTTGCATAACCCACTTTCCCTTTAGCACTAAACGGTCGAATTTGTTGCCTCGTTGCTCCAACTAATTTCTGTTTTCTTCATACTCTTATCTTCTTGCTTTTCAAACAAAATATCAGACTTTTCTCAATTTTGGTGTGATGTTGCCATTATTATCCATGCGTGAATGTGAAAAACATTTTCATTATTAGTGAAAATGTGCAATGTGTTGTGTGGTTGACGTTTTAGAGTCGGACATGGTTAAAATTTCATTTTGTTGCACATTAATTCTGTGCTTGTGGTCCTCCAAAATTACACGTGATGTATGCCTTCTTTTTTTTTTTTAAAAAAAAATTCAAATTAATTTTATTAATATGCTAGTTTTTTTATGAAGAAAATGATAAATCAAACTGTAATGAAAAAAAATAAAAATAATTGTTTTGCATGACAAAATACTGCATATCTTAATTATAACTTCTGATTTCCAGGATATAGCAGTTTCTGCACATTCTCTGAACAGCTAATCTTAAAAATTGTATAGATAGCAATTGGTGGAAAAGAAACTTAATGGAAAAAATAAATAAAATAATTACATTGATTGCTAATCTACAAGTATGAGATACCTGGCTATCTATCTTTTGCATTTGTGCGAGTGTGATGACAGAGAAATTCCCAGTAGCATTCCCAATATATCAAAAACTCATCCTGTAAGCTGTGTTAAAATATCTATTAAAGTAAACCCACAAGGGCTAAATGTCCCTTTTGGCTTCCACTTTCGTTGCTCAACTTCGGGAAACATGACAGTGGCTACAACTGTTAACCTTTAAAAGTTGTGGTGCAACTACATACTGTTCAACAGCATCAAATCACAAATTAAATTTCGGATAACATACTGGAATACGATAGCATGTCCAGATAAATGTTGCAAAATGGCTTTGATTCAAATTCTTATTCAGAGTAAATACTGCAGTAAGCAAGCCGCAAAGATACTACAATGCCAAGATTTTAATTGTAATTTTTTCCATTTAAATAATCTAAAAACCTGAGGTTTTAATGTGCCTCTACACATTTTCTGGGGGATCAAATACTCGTCTTATGCCCAACAGCCACTAACTGTAGTTACCTTGTATTCAACAATATTTGGGATGAACTCTCTCTTTGTGGCCATGGTGCAACAGATTCTATCATTTAAAAGCTTTACAATGAATATTACTTATAGAAACATTAAAGGACATCAAGAACGAAAAGAATATTGAACTGAGCAGCAGCAGAAGAAAAAGTGACAGCTTCACAACTCCTCTTGTTCCAAATCAATCAACTCTTCCTTTAGGCAAAATCAAAACATTTAAACGGATGCAGTATTAATATTCTACTGCATAAGGCAGGCACTTGAGTTCTGGGCCACTATACCGATCCACGTTAAACCTAAATGCTATGAATGTGATAATTGTCACGTTCACTTGCCTGGCTGAATCGATCACCTATGTGATAACTGATGCTGGTTTCTTGGAATCCTAGAACTAGCTTTTGGCCCAATACCCAGCCTACTTACAACTCTTATTCCTGATACAGTCAAGTCACCTCCTTGATTGAAAAGGCCTGAACACTTCAAATTCCCGAGATCCCCCAAGTTGCAAAAAAATTAGAAGCAGTTCGGAGAAATTCCATTAAAATTTTAAATGTTCAAGTAGTTAAAAGTTGACTGTATTGACAGGTAAAAATGAGCATAATCACCTTTATCCAAGGGGCCAGTATTCCCTAGACGAGCTTCATGTCTTAATTGACTCAATCTCATTCTTCCTCTCATTAAGATCATCTTGTCCTCTTCCTTGCTCTCTGTGATAAGAGTTATGTTGTTATTAGTTAGTCCACTTATGGGTCAAACACCAAATAGTGCCCAGCACAACCAATAACAACAGGAAGCGACAATGTTAAAATTAAAGCATACAAATCAATCAAATTAACTCATACGAGGCACAGATTGATTTACTCCATCTCTTAGGCTGTATTCATGCATACTTTCAACCTCTTGTTGATGACAATCTACTTCTTCAAAGCCTGAAAGTGCAAGTTTCTAAAATTGAAAATCCTGTCAAGAGACTATAACAAAAAATTAAAAAAAATGTCACATTTCAGCCTTTAGGCAGCTTTCTACATAAACTACTATGGCTGCATGTGGAGTCACAGGCCATTCAACAGTAGTATTTCACTTTCCAGAACAGACTCTGCCAAGCAAGAGAAAACATGCACTATATATTTCAAGGCCACATGTTTAAGTATAATATAAATTCATGAATTATATGTTTATTTCCCTGACACTTCCAATTATAGTGAGTAATGAATGCGTAACAATGATAAACAAGAAACCAAAATAGAATTCAAAACAATGTAGAAACTCTTCAAAATTCATATGATATTAATTCTATTATGAGAAAGAACAATGCTAACCTTTGGACACATCTTCTTCTCCAAATATATCTGCAATTACCCTCTTTTTCTGATTTTCTGGTGACAAATGTAGGGACCATGCATTATTAGTAAATCTGAGCACTATGATAACCAAAGATTTTAAAAGAACATCACATGACATATTAAGTGCAACATGAATGAGGGAGTTCTTTCAAGACTGTCTCCTGATAAGGGACCACATCCAAATAGCAGTATCTGCGGTAAAAGATGTTTAAGCGTGCTTTCATGTAACCCCTTCAAAGTTTACCTTCAGAGATTTGGCAACCAGTATGCCCATACATGTGATCTTCAATTGCTTCATTCATTAACGAGTTACCTTTCATTCGAGCCTGGCGCCGCAATTCACTCAAACGAACTATTCTTCCTTTTGAATATCCGCCTGTCTGCAGCTGTGAATGATATTTGAACCGAGCTTGATGTCGAATTTGATTCAGCCGGACTCTCCTTCCTTGCAAATTCTCAACTGCAGACTCCTCCATCCCCTGCTGCACCAATAAATTGCTTCTTGATCGAGCTTGACGTCGAATTTGACTCAATCTTGGAGTTCTTCCACACCACTGGACTTCATCCTCTTCAGTTCTTACATAATTCATTACAGGTGCGCCTCCAATTCCTTCCCCAGGAGACTTATGACCTGATAAGGGTTGCTACTAGATAACCAAAACACTAACTGCAGATAATACGGAAATTAAATAGGAAAAGCAAAACTGACCTGTAATTGTGCCATGGCTTACACTCGCTGATGAATGCTGAGTCATTGTAGCAATGGGCAACCCTGATTACATAACTACTAACGTAACATCAATTAAACACTCAACAAATTAACTTGAGAGAATTTGACAAACTCTAAAGCAGTACCTTCAACGTTTTGATCATTCCCATATAAGCCGTCAGATTCCAACATGAGTGCAGCAGAATTAGCAAGAATCAACAATTGATCATTACTTCCATCATTCCTGCTTTCCAAATTTGCATGCTCTTTATCTAGTTGCCTTTCTTCAATAGAAGAAATTCCTTTACCCTCCAATTTTCCACTCTGTGTAGATTGTTTGACATTTTGGCTTTGCTTAGTTACTTGCTGTTGAGGAGAAGCAGCGTGCCACGATGTCTTCCACAACTTCTGATGCACATTGCACACTTGAGGCAACTCTAAGTCTGCAGTTTCACTCAATTCGCCATTCTCTTCATCAAAAACCAAAACTTTCTTCTGTTGTGAAAAAGTTTGAATAGTTTTTTTCTGCTTGATGGTCATCTTCAACAGTTCATGAATTCAGGAAGAAAACACACAAACTATTCTTAACCGGTCACTGCAATATCTAAAAAGGGAAAACAAAAGAAACAAACATATATGTCAGAATGCAAAAGGAGTAGCATTCAGTTACTGGACAATTTGCTAAAATTCCATATCCCATCTAAAAGCAAGGGGAAAGAGAGTAATGGGGAGAGTGCAGCAACCCATCTATCATAAACAGTAACGAAACAGTATCGAAAAAATAGATCATACATGAACATTGATGGAACAGTAAAGCACGATATAGGCCTTCATCTTCACATTATACTATCGAGTAGTTAACCAAGAGGCAAGACAGAATTTGAACCCAGAAACAAAAAGAAAAAGAAATCCGCAAAAGAAACCTCAACTAACACAATTCAAAAGCTAATTGCAAATGGATTGAATTTAGAAGCATTATACATGTAACCCAGTTCAAAAACATTGTATAAAGATGTTCGATTACATTTTTAAATCACCATTCATAGTTTTGAAAACAAAGTAACATTACATAAATCAAGATATAAACAATGCATAACTCCAGTAATATCCTAAAATCCAATAGCAAATGTGGTTGATTTGAGAATCATTAAATAAAGGTTTCCAATTTACATCTTTAAATCACCATCCATAAATTTAAAAGAAAAGTAAGCATTATATAAAACAAGATTTAAACAATGTATAACTCCAATAACAAGGCTACCATTGAAACAGGAGTAAAGGACACAAACACAGAAGTTGGGGTCAATGGTATTACAATAACAACACTAAGCAGGCAAGGAGGTAAATACTAAAATAGAAAGACAGGAACAGGATAACAAGCAAAAAAGAAATAAAAAATTAAAGATTGACTGTGGGCTTACCCGAAAGTACAAAAATTTTTAAAAAAGAAAGTTGGGAACAGGCACCAAAAACAGGGAATGAGGAGACATTATGTGTGAAACCCTAAACGAAGTTTCCTAGGAATCTAAAACCGAATGGGGGCATCACTTGCCTTTCTCAGTTCAAAAACCGGTTTCTTGAAGATTTTTTTTACTGTGACTGTGACTGTGAGTGCCATGGCCAAGACCTCCCACTCATTGAATGCCACATCACCGCCATTTGCCAATTGTTTGTCTTGATTGACCATTCATTGGATGGAAATTTATTTATTTTTTAAATAAAAAATATTTTAGATTTAGAAATTTATTTTCAGTAAATGGAAAAGTGAAAAAACACAAACTTTAGAAATTTATTATTCATGAATATTTTGATGGCACTCCATTTCTTTGAGTTGATCATTGATGGTGATTGTGCCAGAGAACAACCTACAATATTTCGTATGTTGCAGTTTAGCAATTAGTATTAAAGAAGCCTCAGTAATATGATTTTACTAAAATTCTAAAAACTTCTCAAGTTAATTAATATCAAGTTATAATAGAATATAAGTTATTCATTTAATTTAACAACGTATTTGCAATATTTTATGCTGAAAAATAAATTTTATATATTTAATAATAATAGAAAAATAATATATTAAAGTTAAAATAATAAATAAAAAAAATACATACCCATATCCATATTTATCTCTTTATCTATTTATCTATATCTATTTTTGTATAATTTACCTGTCTATCTATATACTTACGTGTCATGATATTGAGAAATTTAGTTATTGATGTGGAGTTTTATTAAAAAGTCAATTACATTTATGACCATTTTTCTCGTACTTAAATGCTTTTATCCACAAAAATCTAACATCGTTCACCAAAATTTATAATTTCTATTGTAGAAATATTAAAATTATAAACAATGCTATAAAAATAATGACTAATATATTAATTATCATAATAGTTAATATTTATTTCTCATATTTTAGAAATATATACAATTTATCATATTATATATAAAAATAACTTAATTAAATTTAAATTTGTTCATTTTTTTAAGGAGAAAAGAGATTATTGACATTCTATTAAAAGCATATTTAAATTCGTTAATAAGTGTATTATTTTAAAAAAATTTGGTTGTCAAATTATATAATATTTTATTATTATAAATTTATTTTTTCTTAATACATTATTTAATTATATTATTCTTTTCATAAAATATTATTTTTTCTATTTTATGAATGTTCTTAAACTTTTAAATTTTAATTGTGATTAAGCCGCAAGTGGATTAAGTGATCCTGATGATAAGGTTTGGATATTGATGGTTTATAAAAAATTATTATAATTTATAATAAAAAATAAAAAATTATATATATATAATTAAATTATACTTGTATGAATATAAGCACGTCCGATAAAATTATTACCAACGAACTTGTTATTGGGTTCTTCTCAACCTCGCTCCACAATCTTAAATTAAAACACGAACAATCAAAACATTGCTTAAGGCCTATGCTATGATCATGATGGCATTGGCAGCAACTCCAATATCTGTCACAAACGACACCTCGTACCTATCTCACCCACTTTCACTTCTGCCCAAATGCACCTCTCTTAAGCAACTCAAGCAAATCCAAGCCTTTGCCATCAAAACCCACCTCCAAAATGACCTTAACATTCTGACTAAGCTGATACAATCTTGCACCCAAAACCCTACGCCTTCCTCAATGGAGCACGCGCACCAACTGTTCGATACAATTCCCCAACAACACATCATTCTCTTTAACAGCATGGCTCGTGGCTATTCGCGGTCCAACTCTTCACTCAAAGCCATTGACCTCTTTATTCAAGCCTTAAATGATGGACTTTTCCCTGATAATTACACCTTCCCTTCTCTATTAAAAGCTTGTGCTAGTGCTAAAGCTTTTCAAGAAGGTAAACAAATGCATGGCCTTGCCATCAAACTTGGGCTAAATGAGAATATTTATGTATTTCCTACACTTATAAATATGTATACCGAGTGTAATGATGTAGATGCAGCTCGACAAGTGTTTGATAAGATAGCTGAACCGTGCATTGTTTCATATAATGCAATCATAAAGTGTTATGCTCGAAGTAGCAGGCCTAATGAGGCCTTGTCTCTTTTTCGAGAATTGCAGGCAAAGAAACTTGAGCCTACTGATGTTACCATGCTTAGTATTTTATCATGTTGTGCCTTGTTAGGGGCATTAGACTTGGGGAAATGGATACATGAATATGTTAAGAAGAATGGTTTTGATAAATATGTTAAAGTGAATACTGCACTTTTAGATATGTATGCTAAGTGTGGAAGTTTGGATGATGCCATTTCTATCTTTGACAGCATGAGGATAAGAGATACACAGGCTTGGTCAGCATTGATTATGGCCTATGCAACCCATGGGCAGAGCTACAAAGCTATATCTATGTTTGAAGAAATGGAAAAAGCAAGAGTACAGCCGGATGAAATTACATTTTTAGGTCTATTATATGCATGTAGTCACACTGGGTTAGTAGAGGAAGGTTGCCAGTACGTCTATAGTATGAGTGCTAAATATGGGATTATTCCTGGGATCAAGCATTATGGATGTGTGGTGGATTTGCTAGGTCGGGCTGGACGCTTGGATGAAGCTTGTAAATTCATAGATGAATTGCCAATCAAGCCTACACCCGTATTGTGGCGAACCTTGCTATCTGCTTGTAGTAGCCATGGCAATGCAAAATTAGGGAAGCAGGTAATTGAGCGAATTTTTGAACTAGATGACTCTCATGGCGGAGATTATGTGATTTTATCAAACTTGTGTGCAAAAGCTAAGAAATACGAGGATGTGGATGCTTTAAGAAAAATGATGATTGACAGAGGGGCAGTGAAGATTCCCGGGTGTAGCTCCATAGAAGTAAACAATGTAGTTCATGAATTCTTCTCTGGAAAAGGAGTGCACTATGTTTCTACAGCTTTGCATCAAGCACTTGATGAGTTGGTGAAGGAATTAAAATTGGTTGGTTATGTACCTGATACTTCTCTAGTTTTTCATGCTGACATGAATGATGAAGACAAAGAAATTACTCTTAGATATCATAGTGAGAAATTAGCCATTGCCTTTGGGCTCCTTAACACTCCACCTGGGACAACAATCCGTGTGGTGAAGAATCTTCGAGTTTGTGGGGATTGCCATTCTGCTGCTAAACTTATATCATCAATATTCGATAGGCAAATAATTCTTAGAGATGTGCAACGATTTCATCATTTCAAAGATGGAAAATGTTCTTGTGGAGATTACTGGTAGTGAACTTCCAAACCAAAATTCTTAATTATGTCCAGAATATCTGCACTGGCCTTGGACTTTCGAATATACTTATTCAACTACTGTGTAAGGATGGGAAGCTGTTACAATGCCTGTAGAATCTCCGTGCATCCAATATAAGCTCTTGGAATCATATATGCAGCGCAAGCAAGGATGGTTCAGATTAGTGATTCTGTAGCTTTTCATCAGGTTTATCAGTTGGGCACCTGAACCATTGATGCACTGCAGTAGCTAGTAAGTATAATTCTCTCTTTTTTTTACTCATTTCTGTAAAGAAACACTTTTTGCTTGTAAAGAATGCTTCACAGACTCAACATGAGTTTCAAGACAAATCTTAGATGAATTGAAAAAAGAGCATCTTTGATGAATTAGAATTGCGTAGACATGTTCTTTCGGCTTACTCATGAACCAAACTAATGAGATTGTTTTAAATTGTTTCCACTTTATTTTTAACTGGTCTGGAATACCTTTATTTTAATAAAAATTTTATATTTTATTAATTTGGTCCATAGATGAACTCATAAACTGAATTTAGACAAATCAATCTCATATTAAACATGGCAGCAGCATCAGTACACATTATTCGTATAAGGAAACAATATGTGAGAAAATTGAAGCATAGGATAATAAAGATATTAATCCATCAGTCATCGTGGTGTGTACTGGTTGACTTTCTCAATAGCTAAAGCCCAAAGGTTTTCAATTTGAAAAGGAAACAGCACAGCAAATTGCTGTCAATATAAAACTCAACTGAACATGTCTCTCTATTAGTCTATTTGTTAATTTTGAGCATCTCCCATGCTAACGTGGATTCGCTCATATTTAATTGTCATAAAAAAATACAAAATCTCCGAAGATAATATTTATTTGCTATGTCAAACTGATATGTAAAAGAATAAAGCAGACATTGTCAACTACATCTTCTATTTTTAGAGAATTAAAATAAATATTGTCAATTAAATTTTCTATTTTTAAAGAGTCTCTTGACAAT
Organism: Jatropha podagrica; assembly: GCA_947857235.1. NCBI lineage: Eukaryota > Viridiplantae > Streptophyta > Magnoliopsida > Malpighiales > Euphorbiaceae > Jatropha > Jatropha podagrica. The sequence continues at coordinate 91,827 of CANUEP010031492.1, read as the reverse complement.
GTGGTTTTTTCTTACTCTACAGTGATTGACTGTGTAAATGTACATTCAGCCACTATCAAACTGCAACCAAATCACTTTGACTCGAAGGCTCTGCTAACTCCAACCCAACCTACATAACCTTACCATTATTTTGGACTCTAATCCTATAATAAACCTATAATTAATTCGGTTTCTTTCTTTTATTCTTTTTTTTCCATATTTATACACAAACTAGATTTTCTCTTCATACGAGTTTAAAGATATTTTTAAATATTAATACAAGAATTTTTTTTTTTAAAAAAAAAAAATTATCCATAAGGTGCTCAATCCCCATATACAACCTAACCGTTTCATTCGCGAAAAAAATATTTTTAATAAAATGAGAGAGCAAATGCATTGAAATAACTAAACTTTGAATCTTGATTAACATTAATTAATAAAACACTAACCTTTGTTAATGTGCAATTTAAAGAACTGAACACCCCTCTTCAAAGATTTGTTTTATGCAAGAATTTCAAGAATTAAAAGAACAGTAAATGATTCTTGGCCAATGAATCAAGATTAGAGTCAAACCTGATTATGATAATTAAAGAGCAATGAGATTGGAAAGGGGAAAAAAAACAAATGAAAAATCATGTAGAAAGAAGAACCAGAGAGAGCCGACATATGCCAATAATTGGAAAATGGTTACACACGTAAATAAAGCCAATGATAAAGGATTTATGAGATTGGGAGGCATATGCTGCCTGTAGATACTTTGACTACCCAAATTAATTACCTTCCATTTTAGCCTATAAATACAACTATAAAAGCAGTGCACTATCATATCATAATCTTCACATTTGAGTGAGGAAGATAGAATTAAAGAGAAAAAAAATGAAACCCATTTTTGTCATTGTAGTTCTCTCCCTATCAGTCCTTTGTTCTGCACAAGAATTTGATTTCTTCTACTTTGTTCAACAGGTAAAAAGTAAATAGATTATTGAATTTTTAATAAGGTTTTGCCTTCTTCTTTTCATGGTTAATGGTTTTTAATTATTTTGTAATTACAGTGGCCTGGATCATACTGTGACACAGAGAAAAGTTGCTGCTACCCGACTACCGGAAAACCTGCAGCTGATTTTGGAATTCATGGACTTTGGCCAAACAACAAGGATGGAACTTACCCATCAAACTGTGATTCTAGTAACCCCTTCAATCAAAATAAGGTACTTCGCTAATCCTATATTATTGTTTTTGGAGCTTGTTTCCGGTTTTTTCAGTGCACAGAAGAAATATTTAAGTTACTGCTTGGCATAAATTATTTCAGCCTTTTTGTTCTGTTTCTGTCTGTTGCTGCCTTTTTTTTATTGGGTTTTCTTTCTTTGTGCAACGGATCTGTTTCAAAGGGTCCGAGAGAAAACTCTTTTTGCTAAAGTGCCCCTGCTTTTCTCTTCTTTTATAGAAAGTTTCCAACGATTATTTTATTTCTATAAAGTTCCCACGAAATAGGAAATGTATAACAAGAAAGCTCTAATACCATAAAAGAATTATTGCGTAGATTCATCTAATAACATGCACACAACATCTCTAATTAAAAAATTTAGATAAAATTTCAATTTAATTAATAATTAACAATGAAGATTTCAAATTTAAGATTTCCTTAATTACCAATTGGGTATAGCTGTTTTATTTTTGAATTGGATCTTTTCACAATTAGTAATTGAATTTTCTCATTTTTAATATAGATTTCAGACCTAAAAAGCAGTATGCAAAAGAATTGGCCAACACTAGCTTGCCCCAGCGACAATGGAGTGACCTTTTGGTCACACGAGTGGGAAAAACATGGTACCTGCTCTGAGTCTGTTCTTGACCAACATGGCTACTTCCAGGCAGCCCTTAACTTGAAAAAGAAAGTAAATCTGCTCCAGATTCTGAACAATGCAGGTAAATCACAAAACTTTCAATAATTTAGATAGGAAATTTAAGAGTCAATTCATCATCTGTTCTGTAATTTTCTTTTTTTATAAATTGAGATTTTATAATTCAACTCATGAAAATATATTTATCACACGACACATATCAAATCAAATAATTTACATGTAAAAAGTAAATTTAATATACAATTTCTCATTAATAATTAAAAATGTATGTAACAGGAATATCCGCAAATGGGGAATCATACAGCTTGAGCAGCATTAAGAGTGCAATACAAGAAGCAATAGGCTATGATCCATGGATTGAGTGCAACAATGATGAATCAGGAAACAGTCAGCTTTACCAAGTTTACTTATGTGTGGACACTTCTGGATCAAATCTGATTGAATGTCCTGTTTTTCCAAATGGAAAATGTGCCTCCAACATTGAGTTCCCTTCCTTCTAATTTGGTTGGGTTTTTCTATTCAAAATTTCCCTTTTTCAATTCATAAATTTCCCTTTTCACATTGAACTACTAGAAAGATGAGCTGATTGGACATTGTTGTTCACAAAAACATAATTTGAATCCAGAATTTAAATATGTTATCATTCATGACCAATGATTAGTATATTTTTTTAAAATTTAAAATTTAATATCTATAAATGATTCCAAACTAAGGCATTAAAAAAATTTTAAAATTTAATATCTATAAATAGACATTCAACTACGTTATCATTCACGCTTTCTATTCATATTACTGCATAAGTTACAACGTAGAATAACTAACATTGAAGATGGTCTGAGAGTACTATAGATGTAAAGCAATTTCGCAACCTTATTATAAAATAACATTAATTTGGGAATATTTAAGTCTGTCATTAACTAATTCAAAAGGGACACAATGAGGTGTCTCTAACTCACCTAAATCTTCATTTTGAAAAAAAAAAAAAAGAAAAAAAAAAAAAAACGAAAAACGAAAATTTTTAAGGCAAGTTAGTTGTTGTGTTAGAAGTTATGACATTCTTTATTACAAATCGACCGTTGTGTTTTATATAAAGATCTATATATGGTGTGGTAGGTATAGATGTATTTGAGTCTTCAAGGACACCTCTATGTTATTTTATAAGTCTCTGTCATTCAACTTTTCCAATCTGAAACCCATTCCTCCATCTTCTCATGTATTAATTATTAGTAATCCAACTGTATTTATCTTATTTTAAGAGTATATATATATATATATATACACATGGCACCGTAGCCATCGTAAAAGAGACATTACACCAAACAGTGAAATAGAAGACAACGCCATAGATAATGACGAAGGTAGCTATAGCTTGCAATTACTTGAACGATAATCCAAACACCACTTATATAACTAACTATGTACTTTTAAGGACAAAAAAAAAGACTCAAACTTTAGTTGTAAGCACTTCATTTAGTTGAATTGGTTTAAATTTTTATAAAATAAAAAAAAAAGAATCTAATTATAAAAATAATTGATCACGCAACCATGTTATAAAATAATACATTTATTCGCATATTCTGTTCATTGTTCGTCACCTTTCTAGTTATATATATCATCACCATCATCATCTCACATCTCATATGCTCAGGAATTAACCCAACCTCACAAAACATTTTCTTGAAGTAAACAATTATTATAAACATGATGAAACCAAACTTTTCAATCTTTATCAAGCTTTTCATGCTACAATATCTTTCAGTTCTTTGCCATTCTCAGGATTTTGATTTCTTTTACTTTGTCCAACAGGTGATCATCGGTTATTCAAGATGAGATCTTTATATTTTATTAATTTAATTTGGAATTCCAATTATGATCTTGTTTATTCATATACAGTGGCCAGGATCGTACTGCGACACAAGGCACAGTTGCTGTTATCCAAAGACAGGAAAACCAGCAGCAGATTTTGGGATTCATGGGCTTTGGCCTAATTACAAAAATGGAGGCTACCCTTCAAACTGTAATCCCGATAGTGTTTTTGATAAATCTCAGGTTAGCTAACGTTCTATAAATGCTTTCAATTACTGAGTTTAGTATCCACAAATTCTGAATATCATATGTGCATTTAGATCTCAGATTTGGTAAGCAGTTTAGAAAGGAACTGGCCAACACTGTCATGCCCGAGTGGCGATGGGAATAAGTTCTGGTCACACGAATGGGTAAAGCACGGGACTTGCGCAGAGTCAGAACTGGACCAGCATGATTACTTCGAAGCAGCATTGAAGCTGAAGGAGAAAGTTAATCTTCGTAAAATTCTTACAGATGCAGGAATTAAACCAGACGATGAGTTTTATGAACTGGAAACCATTGAAGAAGCTATAAAAGATGCTATTGGCTATACACCAGGCTTAGAGTGCAATAAGGATGGATCCAAAAATAGTCAGTTGTTTCAGATTTATTTGTGTGTGGATACTTCTGCCTCTGAAATTATTGAATGTCCTGTTCTACCAAGAGGAAGCTGTGCATCTCGAGTTCAGTTTCCCAAGTTTTAAATTATGTATTAATTTGTTGTGTTTATGTTTTCCTGGAAAATGGGAAAAATTTTCTTGAAATGTAAACATTCTTGTATAATTTGTCAAGTTGTCCAAATTTGTAATTTTAAATTTGATGTAATTTACCTTCTTGCAAAAGTTTATCTAACGGTCAATTTCTTGATCAAATGTTGAACTTGAGGAAGAGCAATCATACGAATTTTGAGTTGGAAGAATCTGATCTGATTCCGGACTTCTCCTAGTACTGTTAACCCAAATTTCTCCTTCTTCTTCTTCTTCTTCTTGCCAACTCCACTTCATCAACAGGCATCTTATACCAGCAAACAGGACAAGTACGTTCATCCAATCAAAAATAGATCGGAGCATCTCGAAGCAGCCCAGCCCAGTCCAATATGGGCTTTATCTGACCTGAAACATAATTTGGTCTTACTGGGTACCCTTGTAGTTGGGCCTCACTTCAACAAGCATTTTGTGCCCAAAATGTATTGTTCAGTTTCTAAAACAGTCATAACATCCATCCATAATTTTGAAGGCAAAGCTAAAATTTATGGAAAAAAAAAAATAGCGAACTCGTATAAATATAAATTAATTTAATAAACATCAAGGGAACGAAATGGTTAAAGTGGTTTTGGATTTAACCAAATCCTTCCGTCGCTAAAAAAATTTTTTTTTCCAAAAACAAAAAATAGCTATTACTTGTTTCACTTAACTAATTAAATAATTTTTTTAACATAATACAATTAGTAAAACATTAAGCAAATTTAAGAAGAAAATTATTTTATTTCCATGTAAAGCTCAGGCTTACCAACCAAATAATTTAAGTATTGAAATATAAGTACGTACACGCCAAGTGTATAAAACTTGAATTGTGCGTTCCGGTGATTCTTCACTCTTAAATCAAATTAAATGTAAAAAACATTATATTTATTATTTAGTCATTTTTGGCTTCTAAATGCCTTTTTTTTTAATTTCTAAATACATTTTTGTCTTCATTATCAGTTTAGTCAGTTACCCTTTTATTCAAGCTCCTTAATAGTAATTATCAGATTACCATTATTTTATGCCACTAGCCTAATTTACTTAATATTAATCTGAATTAATAATGATAATCATTTTGATTACAGTGCATTAAAGAATTAAATATATGAATATACACGAAAACTCTTATAACAAAAAAAAATTATCTAAAATGGAAATATATAGTATAATTTTTTTAATTTTATAAACATTATTTTCTTTCAAACTAAACATATTTAGAATACAAAATATTAAAAAATTTTAAAATATTTAATCAGAAGGTCATTTATTCATTATAAGAAAGATATAAATTTCTTATAAAATTAAAGTAACAGTGATTACAAATTAATTAAATAATGAAAAATAAAATAACAAATAATAAATTTTTTTATTAAAAATAAAACATAAGAACTCAACTTATTACAAGAAATATGTTATATTAAAAAATTATCAATTTGAATTTAAAAAAAACCTTGTAAATGCTATAATTTAATTAAATTTAATTTTAATGGATGAAAGAAAGCCACGTCAATAAATAAAAATTATAATGCAAGTTATGCTAGATCCAATATTGATCGATTAATGAGTTTATTCAAATATTTTATTTTTTATTATTTCAAATTGTAAATTTAAAATTAATTAATGAAAAAATTATATAAAATAAATGTTACATCTCTTAAAGTAAACTCATAATTTTTCCTACAACCATACAAAAAAAATCCCCAAGCAATTATTTACTTTATTTATAAGAATCGAACCGTTAATCTCATATAAAATAAAAGAGTGTAACCATTCATCTAAACACTCGCTAATATAATAAAATGTAATTCTCAAATTTATCTACCATTAAAGTTATTTTAGGATATTCTAAATTTTATAAAAAATAATATTAAAAATTCCATTATTCCTTGTTTCTACATTTATATATAGGATAGATTATATAATATAGCTAGACAATATGAAATAATATATGATTACTGCTCAGTATAACCAAGCAATGAAAATGAAATTTCCATAAAAAATTAGATTGAGTTATTTTTGACTAACAAATAGATTTTGACCCTAAAATCATAAATAAAATTAAAAGCTTCAATTTTTAAATTTTACAAAAGCAAATCAAACTAGTAATTTATAAAAATTGCAATTCTAGATTAGTTTAATCAAAATGGATCAGTTTTATTAATTTTGTTAACACCCTCAATTATTAGTATTTCATTTTTTTCATAAGGATTAAAAAGATTAAAAACCGTCGGATGTTTCAAAACTATATGTGAAATATCTAAGTTACCGTTCTTACTATTCAATTTTATTACAAAATATTTAATAAATGTGAGTAAAATTTAAAATAAATTATTAATATATTTTTATATTTTTAATAATAAAATACTCATATTACACTTTTTTTTTTTCAACATAACGGCTTCTAATTATTATTGTTGTCATAAAAAGGAAGGAATTTGGTTCTCCGAAGAGTAAATATTTAAAACAGTAAACAACAACCTTAAAAAAAAAAAAAAAGACAGTAAACAACAGGAAAATGCCACGTGGTTGTAAAAAAGAACATCAATTATGTAATGCGGCTCTTTATCATTGGCGTTTACCGTCAATAACCAGACACGGATTAACCAAAGGAAAATCTAAACAGACAAAAATATCACATAGTCAAACACACCAACATCGCATTATTACTTAATTTTTTATCTTTCGATGCTCTAATTCACTGCATCGTGCTAAGGAAGCTTTTTCTCTTCTTTCCCCTTCCTTTTTTCCCACCGTTCAAGCACAATTTCAAAAACCGCACAGATCCGAACGTAACAGGACATTGATTCCCCTCTCTATAGTAGAAAAGTCATTTTCTCGGCCTTTCTTTTTATATACATGTGGATGCAGGAAGGAGGTTAGTTTCTAGCTCGGTTACTGTATCACTTCTCTTACTTGCTTTAACAGTTAAGTTTCACTCCGTTTTCATTTCAATTTCGAAAGTTATTGGTTTTGTTTGGATTGCTCATCTTTGCTCGGATCTGTCCGATCATTTTCTCCTTTTTTTAATCTTTTTTTTTGCTTTGATTTTCTTTTATTATTTCTGTTGGCTAATGTATAAATTCGTTTTGTTTCTAAGAAATTTCAGTAGCTGAGAAGAGATGGAATGCTAAATTTTAGTAGGATTTACTCTTTTTTCCTTTTAAAAAGAAAGTTATAGCAAGTTAGTTCTCTATCCTGTGCTTCAATTGAATGAAAAAAAAAGTATCATACATTTAAGTTTATTTTATTTTTTTCCTAGCATTTTGGATGAATCAATCATGGTGATACTGCAGATTTTTCTTTAGGTTTCAAGAATTTAGAAGTTTTTTTTTTTTTTTTCGGTACTTCTCTTTTTCTGTGTGTATTATTTTGCCGTGTCAATGGTGGCTTTTTGACTCATTCTGGTCAAGCACTACGATAGCATTTTGGGTTACTTCTGCAGAAAATACGTATACTAGAGGTAAAGAGAAGAAAAACTTGGAATTGCGCGTTGATTTTTTGGGAAGTTGTATTAGAATTAAACAGTATGTGGCATGGAAATTTTGGACTTTATATTTTGAGGACTTCCTTTGTGATTTTGTTTGACTTTATCCAAATTTTTTGTTATTATATAATGAACCATTTCTTCATCATAAGATGGACCGCGCCCATCATTTTTGGCGATCTAACTTCTGGCCTTAGAATATAGTTATTTCCTGTTGCCACTAGATCCTCCTAGTTAATGAAGTTTTTAAATCATATAATTTAGGATAGATTTTATGCTGGTTTAGTTGCATATGGAAACAATAAAATTACCGAAAGGGGAGATTACCTGCTCTTTCCAAGTTCACCAACAAGCAACAGGCTTGGTGGGGCATTGACTTCAAAAATTTGTTCTATCCGTTTTCTGAGTACAATGTCCATGAAAAATAAAATGTTTATAACCTCTCTGAGAGAATTGTTAATTGAAGCAATGGCCAATTTTTTGGATTTTTAATTGGGACAGACAACTGTGACTTTTGTCATTTTAGTGGTGGTCTTTAGAAAATATTTCAAAATTCTCTGCTCCTCGCGATGAACTTAATACAGTTTTTTGGATGCTGTCTGAAGAAAACCAAATAAGAGCAATTCGATTCCAGAAGGCCTTGTTTCCAGTTTTGTGGCCAATAAATAATTTTCCCTGAGTTTCCTGTGCGTGTTTTGTTAAAACCCATCTTTTTTATTGTGTTCCATTAATGCTGGTGTTGATCTTTACTGGTACATTTATTCATCCTTTTTTTTTTTTTTGGATCATTGACCAAGCCTTGAGCATACTTGATCTTTGTTATACAAATGCAATGTTATGGATTATTTATTGGAAAACTTTACTTATTAAAATGGATTGATGAATTATAAATCTTGGATCTGCTTGATAAATTTTGCGTGCATGTCATGAAGAAGTTATGCAGCTGATTGCCATTGAGTAAGTCATTGAACTTTTTGGTTACAGCAGGAGCATGAATTTTCAGCGCTCGATAGTTGGCTCAGTCAGATAGCTAACTCGTGATAAGAGAATCTGAGCCTTCCGCATTTTCATCTCCACTGTGGTTCTTGTCTTTCTAAAGATATCAGTTGTTTTTGTTGGTTTTAACGATCCAATGTTTGATTTATTAGCATGTCAGACCGCGGACTTTGTTTACAAAAGTTGTTCTTAAGAGATATTCTCTTCTGTTTGCATGACGACTATCCGTTGTGGGGGGTGCTGATTCCTTTAAGCTAAATCAGAATACAAATCTGCATTCAATATTTTGATGCATCTTTATAATCAACAGAATGAAGAGATGGTACGGTGGTGTCTTGATCGCATCCTTGTTTATGTTGCTGATCCTAAGATATAGTCTCATGAAAAATCCTATTGGTGAAAGTTATCTGATGAATGCGTTTTCCAATGCAACTAATCCTCTTGAATGGGTACAAGCTACACTTCCACCTGCAGTTAAAAATCCAGGGACCTCTAATAAAGTGATCTCCACGGAAACCATGCTCTCCTGTTTGTTTGCTCAGAGGAATATTTCTGATGAAGAGCAAAAGTCTTTGAAGACATGGAACCTATTAAGACACTTGACTGATCAAGCTCAGATTTTGCCTAATGGAGTAGAGGCTATTAAAGAAGCTGGAAGTGCATGGAATAGCCTTATGGCTTCAGTTGAAGAGGAAAGACATGGTTATGCAAATGAGAGTATAAATAGGAGATCAAAAGAGAAGCAGTGTCCCCATTTTCTTAACAAAGTGAATGCCACAGTTCTTGAGAGCAGTGGATTTAAGTTGCCGCTTCCTTGTGGCCTGACTCAGGGTTCTTCCATAACGATTATTGGCATTCCAAATGGTCTTCTTGGCAATTTTCGGATCGACTTAACAGGGGAAGCACTTCCAGGGGAGCCTGATCCACCCATCATTTTGCATTACAATGTTAGGCTTCATGGTGATAAGATAACTGAGGATCCAGTAATAGTTCAAAACACCTGGACTGCAGCTCATGATTGGGGTGAAGAGGAGCGCTGCCCTTCTCCTACTCCTGAAAAGAATAAGAAAGGTAGAGCTACATGCTACATCTTGGTGTTCATGATGAACCATATTTTTACAGTATATTTTCATAATTTGCTTTTGTATCTATTCAAAATGAATTTTACTTCTGACCCATTAGGATAGGTTTCCCCTTCAGTTATTGCGTTTCTTGTTTTTATTCTCTTCTTTTCCTATTCAATCTGGGATCCATTAGTTTGTTGATTTGTTTCAATGTGCAATTATGCACCAGAACTCTCTCTCTCTTACTTTCTTTTATTTTGTCTGCTTCAATAATCCGTTTTATATTTTCTTTATTCAATCTTTTAAGCAGTAACAGTACAAGTTTTATATGACAGTGGATGAGTTGGATCAGTGTAACAAGATAGTGGGTAGAAATGACACCCAGGCAGCTGGCATGCATTCCGAACATTCAAGTAGGTCTACGCTGGTTCAGGAAGGATCTAAAAACAGAAGATATTTTCCTTTTAAGCAAGGGTATTTGTCTGTTGCAACAATTAGAGTGGGATCAGAGGGAATCCAGACAACAGTTGATGGAAAGCACATAACATCTTTTGCATACCGCGAAGTACTTTCTTGACTTTGTTTCTGTTATTTTTTATTGTTCTACTCTTGAAGTCATATTCTTTGGATTTATTTGCTCTCTTGGTTTTTTGTCTATTCAGACTCTGGAGCCATGGCTGATTAGTGAAGTTAGGATATCCGGAGACTTGAAGCTTATTTCTGTTGTGGCTAGTGGTCTACCTACATCAGAGGATTCAGAACACACTATAGATCTAGAAACACTCAAGTCAGCTCCTCTCTCCCCTAAAAAACCACCACATCTCTTTGTTGGTGTTTTCTCCACAGCAAACAATTTTAAACGCAGGATGGCAGTTCGAAGAACTTGGATGCAGTATGCTGCAGTTCGGTCAGGAACTGTAGCAGTGTGCTTCTTTGTTGGTTTGGTGAGCCTTCATAAGTAAATACCTTATATTTTTCCTTCAGCAATTTCTCTAGCGCTGATGCTTTGGCACCATAAATTTAGAAGATAGTAAATTTCTCCCATCTTAAATAGTGTGATGTGACTGGTAAAACCGCAATCTAATTGATATGGGCATGAAAGGCATAAACCTAATGGGTGGGTCCTGAGTTTCCATTTCTGAGCCATGAGTGATGGATGTCTCAGCTTGTGAGTTTGGTAATTTGAACTACATGTTGCAAGTTAAATATGTAAAAATCTCTTAGGTTTTGCAGTGAGACTTATAATATTGAGGTATATTGCAGCATAAAAGTCAATTAGTGAACGAGGAACTCTGGAATGAAGCACAAACATATGGTGACATACAGCTAATGCCTTTTGTTGACTATTACAACCTCATCACCTGGAAAACTTTAGCCATCTGCATTTTTGGGGTAAAAACTCCTCTCCTTTTAAACATACAGATGGTTAAATCATTGCCTTGCTTACCTCATCTCATAAACAGACAGAGGTTGCATCAGCAAAATATGTCATGAAGACAGATGATGATGCATTTGTTCGAGTAGATGAAGTGCTGGCTTCTTTAAAGACGATCAAAGTGAGTAATGGGCTGCTTTATGGGCTCATAAACTCAGATTCCCAACCTCACCGGAATCCTGATAGCAAATGGTACATTAGCCTTGAGGTAATCCTCTTGTCTTGCTAATTGGATGGGGAAGGGGGAAAAAAAACTCTAGTTGTGCTATGCTTATATATTGCCTGATATCTTTCAACCAGTAACCAATAGAACCCGGAGCTGATATGCTCTTATAGGGTGGGTTCTGGGGAGTTGGAGGTAGTTCTGCCTTTGAGAGCATTTGCTGTTCTAATATTTGAAACCTGGACACCCTCACTGTTGCAAATACAATAATTCTTCAATCGCCCCCTAAATCTACATGGATATCACTCAGTTGCTAGTGTACAAAGAAGATGCTTGCCAAGTTACCTGTTTTCTTACTTGCCCATAATCTTTTCTAACTATATCAAGTATTTGAATGTAATCCTCATTATTCATCTCTCTCCCTTTATTGTTTTTACTAAAAAGGAATGGCATGAAGAGAAATACCCCCCTTGGGCACATGGCCCTGGTTATGTGGTGTCCCATGATATAGCCAATGAAGTTTACAGGAGACATCTAGAAGGCCGTTTAAAGGTATAATACTAGCTACACATCATTTTTTCTTCTTCCCACTACTGTCTTCGGTCAATGATTGTACACATGTATTCTGTTACGAATGCATAATATACTCCAAAATGACATGGAGATGGTAACTAAAGCACTTGTTTGAAAATTTTGATGTTTGATATTGTAGATTTTTAAACTAGAAGATGTAGCAATGGGCATCTGGATAGCCGAAATGAAAAAGCAGGGTTTAAAAGTTACGTACGCAAATGAAGAGAAGATCTATAATGAAGGGTGCAAGGACGGTTATATTGTTGCCCACTACCAAAGTCCGAGGGAGATGCTTTGTCTATGGCAGAAACTTCAAGAAGGAAAGGGTGCTATATGCTGTGGTGACCAATGAGAGGATGGTCCATATATTACAGGTTCTTATTTGGAAGCTTGGGGCCTAACATAACATGAAGCCTGACGAGATTAATCTTAACCAGTTTTTCAAATTTTCCGGACCCGTTGAGCAGACAGATCTCACTACACACTAGAAGAGAAGATGGCATTGCATTCTGTCATTTTACCGTTGCAGAGTAGATGTCACTCACACCATTACAAGTAGTATAAATAAGATTTACACGAAGGTCATCACATCTCAGTGACTTGTAGGATTTGCTTGCTACGTAGGAGATAGTACATTGTATAGAATGTTTGTAGTAATAGGCTATAGAAATTAATATTTTGCAATATTATCAATTTTTTACTCCCTATTATTCAATATGCAATATTCTTTTCATGAGAACTCTAGCAATTTATTTATAATTTAGTATTATTAGACATTTTAAAAATTATATTGTCAGGAAAAAGGAGAAAAATATGAAATGGAAACAGAAAATCAAATACATTATGTCAATTAAACTGATAACATTCAACAAACTTTGTATGACTTAGAAAAAAAAATGGAAAACCTGATTTCAAGTGGCGATGCAACCTATTCCATATCGAGTATTAGGGAAAACCAGAAACAGACCACTACAAACAATACCAACCATTAAAGGAAAACTCTCCATAACTTCATCCATCTCCTTGACATGTCCCGGCAACAAACAGTCGGTCACTCTATGATCGGAAAATGCGATCGCTGCAAAAACCATAACCGACATTACAGCATGAACAAAATCGGTGAATCCAACTTTATATCTTTCATCTTCAGGCACTTGTACAGCAAGTCCAGGCTTGAAAACAGCCAACCCTTTTGGAGTAACAAATCCATAGTAAACTTTCCCATCAGAGCCTTTAAAACTGTCCGTGAAGTGAAAGAAAAAGCAAGAGACTGCACAGAGGCCAAGAAGGACAAGAAGCATTAGAACAGAAACATGAGTGCATTGTCCATTTTTTACAATAGATGGAAGAATCATCTCAAAGGTTATAAGAGTTCCTGTTGGAAGGAAGTTTACAAGCATTGAAGTTTTAGAAAGTGTTTTTTGTACTCCTTTTGCAACTGCTCGTCGTTTGTTGCCTGGTACTTTAGGGGCCTGAGTAAGATTAGAAGATGGTAATGGACAGAATGGTTCTGGGTCATTTTTTGGAGATGCAGTGTAGACTTTGATTCCAATATCTTGTCCAGTTTGATCCATTGTTGCAACAAAGGTAGTGAGAGGTTATTTTGTTGATTGAAAGATTATAACAACAGGAATGTAAAAAATAATCTTAACTAGGCCTTTCTTTTTCTTTTTTATACAACAATATGATAAATTTTCCCCTTTTTTTCTCTCTTCTATTTGAATTTTCTAACCATCTCAAACGGTTATAACTGCATCCTGATCATGGTCCAATAGTTACCCAAAAAAAAAACTGTAACACAAGTTAATTAAATATTATTAAATATATGACCGTTAACTGAAAGTTCATATAAAATTTTTAAAATTTGATCCTTTAACTTGTTTAGCAATTAAAATAAATGTCAAATTTAACCATTTGAGTCAATTTAGCCTTTAAATTTATATAAATTAATTAAAAAGATTCAATTTCACTTTTTAGGTCAATTTAATCTTTAAATTTATTTTCATTTTTATAAATTAATAATTGATTTAATTTAAGATGATTAATTAATTTAATATGATTAGCTTTTCATCTCTTTAAAATTATTTTTTATAATAATATCATTTCTATAATATAATAAATTTAGAAACATGCATTATAAATTTAATTTAAAAAATAATTTTATAAGCAATAATTCAATAGTAATTAACTTAATTATAACTACAATTTTAATAAATACATATTTAATGACTTTTATATTGTAAATGTAATAAAGAATTAAATATTAAATTGACTCAAAATGTCAAATATAATTTTTTTAATCACTTTAAATAAATTAAATTGAATTTTTTTAAAATTATTTTATATAAATTCGAAGGCTAAATCAGCCTAAGAAATCAAATGTGAAATTTTCAATTATGCTAAATAAATTCAAGGCGAAAATGAAGCTTTATTCTAAATTTTTACTACCATCCAAAAGGGGCCAATCAAATCAACAAGTCAAACATTTAGACAATGGTTCAGCTGCTGTCCAAGTTTCCTTTTCAACTTCTGTTGACCTTGAAATAGCACAAGAATTTGATGAAGCCAAATGAAAAGAAGGTTCTTACAACAGATATAACTTGAAGCCCGCAAGTCCTTGCGAAGATTATCAACATGATCAGAAGTTATTTTATGCTAGCTTAGATTCTACATTGCAGGAAAAATGAGATATGTGTAATCAAAATAGAAGATTATGCAGAATCAGGTGCAGAACTATCTTGGCAAGAATCCATGTCTAGAAATTGCAATCTCAAATGCTTGTATCCTTTCACCTCGAGGAAAACCATTGCGATCATAAGACGATATTTCATTAATATTAAGATTTACACAAGCCTTAACAAGCTCTTCACCAAGACGTTTAGCAGCTTCCTGCAAACAGAAATCAGTATAAGCAGCAATGTGATTGAAAAATTATAATGAAGCAGAAAATTAGTAGAAACACTTCATTGTATGCGGATTGAAATTGAAATTTATGTTTCAAACCGCAAATATAGGCATTTTGTGTCATGTATTATATATTTTCCTAACTTCTTTTCTAATCTTGAAAAGAGCACTTACAGCTGTGCTATCAGAGGGACTATCACGGAAAGATTTCTGCAAAGTACTTCCATAAAATAAACACTTCTTGTTTTGGTCATCCACCAGCATAGCGTATAACTGTTTAGTTGAACAGAACACTGACAGCCTTGGTTGTCTAGGTGTGCCATTAAACTGGTACAAATCAACCAGTACGACAACAGATATGAGCAAAAATTTATATCAAGAAAATCATTTCGAGGCAAATACCTGTATACCTTCTTAAAGTATATATATTAAAGTATACCTTCTTTCGCCTTCTTAGGTTTAAAGCTTTTGGATTTTCCGTTTTAATTTTTCCCCTTCTTCTTGCCACTAATGTCATCGCCTGAAAATCTGACATGAAAATAACAGATTGAAACTCTAGAACGCCATATCCAATTGAAAATCCATGCATAACCCAGAAAACATCCAATCAGCTTGTTCTTTTAACAATTATCCTATGCATGATCAACAAAGAAAAAGTAAAATTTGAAATTCTTTAACTTACTGGTAGTTTGTATTGGAAGAAAGTTGAAAGCTTTTGAGTGGTTCCCAAAGATATCACAAGCCTTGAATTGGAGGACAGGAACATTTACAAGTGCCATATTGCGGAGAAAGGAAGAACTGCTCATTTTACAATAACAAATCTGCAAAGATTAATCATTTCGCGCTTGTAAAACAAATGCAACAGCCTACTGAGAAAGGCAAACGAATTTTCTTTCAGGACTTTTATCGATCAGTTTGAGTGAGTAGAGACACGCGCTGAACAAATACCTTGTTTATTTTTGTCGGAGCACGCTTTATCTGTTAGGTTATTTCGTACGTGCGATATGACGATGCCATTGATAATCTGAGAAGTGAAAAGTTACAAAATTATCTATTTCGCCCTTCAAATTTTGAAAATTATATTTCACCTTCTAAATTTCAATTTCTAATTACGCCCCTTCTTTTGTTGTTTTTGTATTTTGTGGTTCTACTCTTCCATTATATTTCTTTTATTATATTCCTTTAACCCTTGTTAAAATAAAATCCGATCGAAATAGTTTTGACTTCTATTTTCTAGAATGGCTGGTCAAATAAGCATATAAAATAAATACATGGATTAAAAATCAATTTGGATCTAGACAGTTCTAGAGTAGATAGAACGGTTTAAACTTTAAATACAAAACGGTGACGCATGGTCGTATCCAATCTCCTCAGTCCTCACGCAGCTCGGCCATTGGCCACATCTCATTTATTTATCTTCCGGTTACAAACTAGACTCGGAACCGTCGGTTGCCTGTTTGGTTTCGGGTTCCATATTATTTGGAACCGGAATCGTCGGTTTTGTGGCTACTGAGTCACGCTCGTCGGCCTCTCTCCCTAAAAATATCCTCCTCAAGTTTGCAACGAAAAGGACATTGTATAGGTAATAGGTGATCAGATAAACATCAAAATCAAACAAACAGTATCCAACATTCACAAATTCCAGATCTTTCTACTACCTTCTTTCTTTTTCTCTGTGGGCGCTCACCTTCTTCTTTATATTCTTCTCCTTCACCATTATTACTCTTATCTGTTTCTATCATTTTCTTCTTCAAATCTTTCTTCTCTCTACTTTTCTTTCTTCAACAATCTCAAAAATGGCCTCTGGAACTGATTTACCTGAATTATCTTCAGCTTTTGAGAGAATATTAAGGCAAAGTGACCTCTCTTTATTTTTGCCTTTCTTCTTAGGCTTCGCCACCACCACAACAACCTCTGAGAGAGAAAACCCAGATCAAGAACCGCCACAAACTGCCACACCAGTTGAAAGAATCATCCTTATAAACCCTTTTACTCAAGGAATGGTAGTGATTGAAGGAACTGCAAATTTGGATTCTTTACTTAGAGATTTAGGTAGCAAGAGTGGTCAGCCACCTGCCTCAAAGGCTTCAATAGAGGCTATGCCTAGCGTTGAAATTAAAACAACTGGAGGTGATAAGGATAGTGAGTGTGTGATTTGTTTGGAGGGGTGGGAGATTGGTGGGTTGGCTAAAGAGATGCCTTGTAAGCATAGATTCCATGGCAATTGTATCGAAAAATGGTTGGAGATTCATGGGTCTTGTCCTGTTTGCAGGTATAAGATGCCTGTTGATGAAGTGGAATTGGGCAAGAAAAGAGATGAAGAAGAAGAAGAAGAAGAAGGGAGAGAGAGAAGGAGATTTGAAAGAGAAATTTGGGTTAGTTTTTCTTTTAATAGTAATAGGAGAAGTCAGGAATCAAATCAGAGTCCTCCAACTCTAAATTCTAATGATTCCTCTTCGTCAAGTCCGACACTCGATCATGAAACGGAGGGTTAGATAAATTTTTGTGAGAATATACAATTTTTTTTTCGCTGTTTTTTTTTGTCTTTTAATGGCTTGTATATCGTTTACATTTCTGATTGGATATAATAAATAAAAATGTATAATTATTTCCCTCATTATTTCTTACCGTTTCAATTCATATAGAGAAACGAAAATTAAAATTCAAACCTTTGGTAAGAATCTATGATGTGATTACCGCGGATTGTATAAAATGGAAAGTAGGCTTAGATTAGATATACTAAATTGATTCCAACCACCGTGTTTGCCAAGGACAAATATTTTAACATTCTTGAAATATGCATGTCTAAGCTAATAATGTAAAGAGCTGCTATGGGTATTCTTGACTAGTAAATGACGAAGTGCTCTCTCTTTCTGTTAGAATCTTGATTCCTTGATACCTTCCAAGCATTAACAGGGTGGCCATTGGATTTGTGCCTGGTGATTCTAATAAAGTTGAGCCATCTATTACTCTCAAACCTTTTACTCCATAGACTCTGTAATCCTTGTCAACAACTGATCCAACAGTGCAACCACCATGGTAGTGATAATAAGTCCCAACATTTTTCTTGCAGAAATCTTTCAGGTCATTTGGACTGGATAGCAGCTTATTTTGGGGTTCAGTCCTCATGAATACTGCAACCGAATCAGACCTTACTACCTTTTGAATTACTTGAGCCATTTCTCTGCATCCTTCCATGTCCTTTTCTTTTGCTAGATAATTGAATTGCACTGAAGGGTTTTGCCTTGGGTCTGTGCTGTGTAATTTTAGCTTTCCTTTTGATTCTGGAAATGCTAGTTTTATTGCCACTGGCATTCTTGTTGCGTTGAAACTTATTGGTAAGACTCCTGCTTGTACTATGAATTTGAAGTCTTTTGCTATGCCTGCAACTTGAGGCGTATCTGGCAGCCGGAATTCTGCTTCAGTATCTGCTAAAAGGCCAAGGGCAGGGTTGTCTTGCATGTCCCGGCCAACGCCTTTTAAGTCTAGCACAAGTGGGATATTGAAATTCTTCAGATGTTCTTCTGGTCCTATACCACTCAACATCATGATTTGTGGACTGCCTAATGTTCCTGCTGACAAAATAACATCTCCCCATGAACTTGAATTGTGCGGTCGGTTGAGGTATGCTTCGTAAGTTTGATCTGTGCTGCCATTGCTCTTGATGAATCTAATGCCGACAGCTCTTCTCTCATTCCGTGTACCTGAATTGTTTTTAAGAGAATATGTGAGCAAAAAGAGTTGAGCATAAGCCTCTTTCTATTTCTTTTGGTATTTATGAATTGTTAAAGGATAATGAAGTTGTCGTTAGAGGGGCTTGAAACCCCTATATATTCTGCATTCCGAGACAGGCACTTAATCACTGAGCTAATAGACTAATGGCAACATCAGATTCATTGAACACCTTGTACAAAAATAAATATTTGCTTACAATTGTTATGGAATATGATGTTCTTCACAGTAGCAGTCAAGAGAACTGTAATATTTTCAGGATTCCCTGCCTCTAAAAGATCAGCTGAGGTGTGCCTGATTCCAAATTCATCAAATATAGTTCCACCAATCTTTGTACCTTCAAGATGTTCCCAAGTGAATCCATTATAAGGAAGAAATCCTGCTTCAAGGAGACCAAATTCAATAACAGATTGCCACATTGTTAATTCCGGTTTGGAAACAATTTTGGACTCTACCCATTCGTAAGCCTCCTTCACCAGCTCTTTATCCCATCCAACTCTTGTAACAAAATCATTACTAGCTCTGCTATAGAAGCCGCCATTTATGGCTGACGATCCTCCAAGCACTCGTCCTCTGTGGTTCCTAACTCCATCCTCAGAGATAAAGCTTTGAGCCACCGAAGAAAACTCATCTGTTTGAAGCAGTGAGTAGCCATAGTACATCTTGTTCAATATCAATGGATTCCCATAAGGAGAGCCTCCTCGTTCGATCAATAGCACAGAGAATCTCTCTGAAAGGGTTGCTGACAGGGGGCAACCGGCAGTGCCTCCCCCGATGACAATGTAATCATAGGACTTGCCTGACACCTCACTGACATCTGATGTAATGTAGGGGAAGCTTCTTCCTACGATGAGGGAATAAAAGACAAGCTGTTGGAGTCACGTTCGAAGTTTTAAACAAAAGCTGTTATAATATAATTAAAGAACAGCTAATTAAGTAACATACCTTGAAATAGCGAGGAAGATGCAAGGAAGTTAAAAAGCAGAAAAAGAAAAGCTGCAAGAAGCTGATAACCATGAATGATTAGTGGATAGTCCATATTGGAATTCCAATTTCTCTTCCACAAGGATTGCTTAAGAAAAATAAAAATGCTTGGTTGTATATATTGGTCATAGTGGTCTCTTTAATTATTAAGGTTGCAGGCCTAGCAGCAAAAATTGATCTCAAGTTTCTTAAGGAGTAATGTATTTGAAGATACGCATGGTTTTAGCTAATGATTCACTTCTTGTTGTGTGCTTAATGATTTTGCAGCTATGATGATTCCTTACTCTGGTATTCTTCTGTTCCTTCCCTTTAACTCTTTTTTTTTTTCTTCAAAAAAAATATTGAAAAAAAAATGTTGGTGTGTGCCTTCTTTTCTCTTTGAAAAACCGGAAGGGTAACATGAGCAACCTGAACATCCCCTTCCCTCTCTTGCCAAATTCAGTAGTCTCATGTAATTACTTGGCAGGATCAACAGTAGAATGGCCTGATAGAAATAGTCAATGTGTAGTTGACAATATTGAATTTCGTGTCTTGTCCCCTTGGAGACGTCCAAGAAAATTGGAAGTGCTACAGTATGATATTTCATTTCCTCAATTTGATCATATAATTTAATTTCACTTATCCAAATTTCAATTTAAACCAATTTTAACTGAACAATATATTATTATTATTATTATTATTACAGTCATCCAAGTATGTCAGACTACAAATTTTAACCCTAATTTTTTTTTTTTTTTTGCTACAAAATTTAACCCTAATTAGAGGTTAATTAATTAATTAATATCCCAAAAGAATTAGGGTCCCATAGTAAAAGTAAAATTAGTTTGACAACTAACAGCTACAGAGAGAGAGAGAGAGCGAGGGAGAAAGGCTAAAAGCTACATAGAAACTTATACACAATGTATATTATACCATCTTTTTTATATGGATATACTTTGAAAAGCTGCAGAGGTTCCATAAATATACCAATATACACGTAGTTTATAAACTTATAAACAAAGACTTTAACCATTAACTTTACTGCTGCATAGACTATATATATATATATATATATATATATATATATTATTACTAATTAAATCACTTCCAGTATAGAAATTCCAGAATTCTAGACTCGCCCATTCAGTTGTTCAAATTCCTTGCAATTCAAATCTATTACTTTAGGACCTGATTCCAACTCATTATTCTGATAATGGCTATTAAGATCAAATATTCTCAATTGGTCACCACTTCGTGATCTTTTCGCCATTGGTTGCTCTACACAGATACCTTCAGAAACTGTGCTGCTACAACTTCTCTTCTTTGCTTCCCCCGGATGAATATCTATTGAAGAAAGCTCAATAGAAGCAGAATTCTTTAGCTGCATATCTTCTTCTTTTCTTCCGGAACTTTCAGATGATGTTAAGGAACTCTCCATTGAACATATTGTACCTCTCATTTGTTTCCTTTCTGTGTCTTTTAAGCTTGAAACTCCTACTTCTGTTAATTCTGAGACTGAAGAGCTTGGACATCCATTGTTAACCATCGAAAGTAATCGCGAAAGTTCAGCTTTTGCAAGTTCTATTCCCATTGAAGATGAATTATATCCAGAGAGAGTTTCTTGTGCCTTTTTTAGTACTGACTGCAAATATTTCCCTTGAGCTTCTATTCTCAGCTGTAAATGTCTTTGTACCTGAAATTATATTAGTAATTTGATCAATATGTTTCCTGTTCTTGAACTTAAGATTATTGATTTCTTGGTTTTACCTCAATTTGTTCATGAAGTTTTCTCTGCACTTCCATTTGCATTTGGAGAGCTTGAGCAATCTGAAAGCTTATGTTGAACAAAAACACTTCCAGTCAGTATAAAATTCTTTTTCTTAGTCAGATTATTCCAACAAAATAAAGATTATTTAAACTTATTACTCATTAATAGGATTTTGGTTTCCTTCAATGATTCCTGCTCTTAAATCGCCATTACTACTTTGAATCTCTTTGTAATCTGCATGAAAAAGAACTATAAAAAATATCACCATATTATTCCTAAAAGATTTTATTAATTAATTTAATTTATTGTGAAAAAGTCACCTTCTTGCTTATTCTCAATGCTGGTTTGTGACTGTGACTGTGACTGTGATTGCGGGCTTTTCCCTAGTCTGTGTTTCTGCAAGAAGAAGCATGCAAGTCACAATTTTGCATTTCTAAATTGGTAAAACCAAGAAAGATTGATCCAATCATTGTAAAGAGAAAATGCCTGTAAATGACTCTTTAGATGGTACAAAGTAAGTCCAGGAATGCCCATCACTCTCATAAGACTCTTTGGTGTTGCCTCTGCACAGATACAATCATAGAAAGAACTAAGAGTTGAAAAAAGAAAGTGGAATTCTTTTTTTTTTTCTATCTATAAATAAATAAGTGAACATAGATAGATAGATAGATAGATAGATAGATGCTTACTTTCTGCACCACCAAGTTGAGTGACAGCTTCGACAAATCTTTGATGCAGTTCTGGAGTCCATTTTAGTCTAGGCTTTGCATCAGTTGACAAAACCAAGCTCATATTTTGATTTTGCAAATCTTGAAGACCCATTATTTTTCTTTTTTTCTTTTTGCTTTTTTTTTCAGTTTTGAGAATGAAAAATTAGAAGAAGAGTGAAACATAAAAAATGGGTAATGATCCCTTTTAGCAATTGTGGCAGCTGTGTCCTTCTCTTTATAATTTTAGGAGTTGTTGGGTTTCCTATGTTCTCACTCCACATCTGGAAACATGAGTGGGGTTATGTTGGAAGGGAATATATGCCCCTGAGCTGTGGCTCTTCATTATTAATTCTTTTTTTTTAAGGAAAAAAAAGGCAGTTTCTTCTTTGACTTGAAAGGGGGCAGTGAGAGAATCTATGATGCAGCAAAAACAGAGAAAGCAACACAGTTCAATTTGAGAGCTTCTCAAAAGGAGTGAAGAGAAAAAGTGTATGGTTTGTTTTTATCTTCCAATTTTCCCACTTCTCTCTCGTTCTGCTTGATTCCCTGCTGAGTTAGGTTAGCCCCACCATGATGGGTAATGGATACAACTTTCCTTACACTCAGAAGAGAAGCTTTGAGGAAAAAAAAAAAATAATATATCTATTTTATGGGAAATGCTATAATAATGGATATATCTTTGTGGTGACTGAAAGTCTGAAAGGGAAAATCAAACGGGTCTTTATTTCTATTTTTAAAATTTTCTTTCTTCTATTTTCTTTTTGGGTAGGGTATAGTGTGATTGGCAGATTCTTTTTGTTCTTTGTAGGGCTGAAGGAATCAAAGAATCTATCCTTAGATTTTAGGACCCAAGACCTAGTCATGTTTTTTCTTATTTAAAAATTTAAAAATAAAAAAACATACATCCTCCAGAAAAGGTAAAAAAAAAAAAAATCAAAACCCATCTTATTTAAATGAAGATAAATGTTATGTATCCTCAGTGACCACCCTCACACTATAAAAACTCTTTTCTGAAAAATGAACCAACAAGAGACATAAATGTGTGAAATTTATCCACTTACAGGGGAATCTTTGGCTTCCAGTTTCAAACACAGACTGTCAATTGGAACCTCACATGATAATTGCTCAACATACGGCACTAATTGCCACAACATGTACCATCAATCGCAATTCTACTATATCAAAAACCTGCCTTTTAAGTATATTTTCTATCACAGATATCCAATGGAATCTCACCAAAACCAAACACAAGCATCAAAGGAAAAAGAAAAGGGGAAAAAAAATCAAGTTTCTTGCACATTTACTCATCTTCCTTTTTCTTTTTCTTTTCTTTCTATAAAGAAAAATTGGAAAGCAGAACTTCCACTTCAGGATTATGATTGATGAATAATGGTGGAATTTGCTTTTGAATTCAGCAAGTGATTCACATTCTATTCTTATTGTGGTTGTGATAAAAAAAGGAAAATTAACCATCTAATAGTCCTCGACTTAGTAGCGTTCAATCGCTTCCAGAATTATGAGATTATAGGTTCGAGTCACAACCCAATTGCACTCGCGACAAGATTAGCCTCGTACATGTGTGTTAGAGAGAGAGAGAAAAATGCATACATAAAATGAAATGACAAAAAGGTCCACATTTCTAGCTGCATACTTTTATAGTATGAAAGCAATCAACTCTCTTAAAGAAATATATTCCAAAGGAAATGTTAGCTTTAACTCTGTAATCCATATCCAGGATGAAACTGAGAAAAGTAATTTTCACTAAGAAAAGAAAAGAAAAAGAAAAAGGAGAAGCCAAAATGGCCAACAATAAATCATACATGTCAGCTGAAACAGATCGATCTTTCAGATTTCTTGGGTTTCGGTCAAGAATTTTGATAAAATGGAATCAAAATCCAATGATTGATCTCCCAAAGCATTGCCATCTCAGTGCCATACATACATTCACTTGGTCTGTTGCATTCACTTTTCCCAGGATTCAAAGGTGAAGCACATTAGATACTAAGTAATATTTTAAACAATCAATAGTCCTATTGAAAAAACAAATATCAAATAAAGTACAAATCTGCATGAATAATTTTAATACAATCTATTTTATCTTGTTCTTACTGAAAGATTTTTCAATGAGTTGACTCAATCTCCAATTTCATGAACAGCAAGTTAAATAGATGACAGTTAAAAAGCCTATTGCTTATTTTGTTCCCATCACCACTTCTCGTAGATAAAAACTTCGTTAAACAAGATCAATATGATGGACCCCAGTTAGTGGTAGGTCCAATTTAACAGCCAGTTCTTCCTAAGTAAGCATCTGCTTCTGTCTTAGAACAATAATTCCTTAGTGGCAGAACTCATAGTTCATATTCAAAGAAAGGAATAAAAATTAGTGATAAGTTTTAATGGCATGTGGCCCGGACGTTTGAAAACAAGAAAATAAAGGAAGAGTTATTGATGTACCTTTCTCTTTAACCAGGCTGATGTACTTGAAGGTTCCTTTCTTGCTTTAATATATTCCATAACAGGTAAAGGAGATTCTAGGATGATGCCAAATGACCCCGGTATTTTTTTAGGTCAGTAGGAGAAGGTCCGGTGAATCAAAAGTCATTTGAGCAAGGGTGCTTCATCAATTATTATTCTTTAAAGGGACCCATTACAGGAGATCTCACAAATCCAAAAGCATGTAAAGGAGATGAGAAGAATATGGCCTCAGGAATCAGGAAAAGAGAAACAAAAGGAACTAGTCACCATCCCACTAAATTAGTAATTAGTCCTATTTACTGTAATTTTATGTCGAACACTTGCTGAAAATGATGCAAGCAATACGTCACTAGTCTATCTATTTCTACATGCACCTATAATATGAGTAAGCGATTGCAGGCTTTATAAAGAGAAAGAATAAGCACTAAGCAATTGCATAAAAATGGCACATTTTTCTTCCAAATTAATGTAAGTGGTTATGCAAATTTAATAGGACAAACAAATCACATATTATTGATATATAAGCACAAACAGACACATATTTACCAGTACTGCCTGTTCAATACAAGATTGCGTGCCTCTTAGAGCAGAGTTAAGGCTAACTCTGATGCATATTCCCCCAGCAGCATTGTCACCTCTATCACTATGCAAGAATGAAGTCACTTTAGGATCTCCAATACTGTGTAGCCAAGGGGGTCACTAGAGTTGGATTCACATACAGCTAAAAGAATATATGGAGCAAATACACATGTATGCAGACAATATATGTACTTTGACATGGAGGTGAAAAACAAGCAAATTCCATATTGATGGGAATGAGGGAACCATCCAAGAAAAGATAGACTCATCAATGCAACAGAAAAGAATAAAATATTCCACCGTAAAATATGCACAATCGTAACCTAACTGGAAAGCAATGGCTCACATAGTTTCAAGCTTTAAAATGGTAATAAGCATACAGAAGAATCAAAATTAAACTGAATGATCTCGTCTGGACTAACCAATCCTTGGTTCTTACATCTATAAAATAACCTAGCCAATCTTCTTTTTTATTTTTTTCTTTTGCCTATTAATAAGACCTCAAATGCGTTCGAACTTGCAACATCAGCCACTCTTCCATTTTACACAAGCCAAATGGTAAAAACTTGAAAAGGAATCCAACCAGTCACGTCAAAGGATAGTTGAACCTCCTCTAATATGGTAAGCCAACGAATGAGGATAGAAATTCATCTTACATTTTGGTCTGTATATTACATGAGTCTAATGTGGCACATGGTTTATTAGTGGTGGACATAATTGCTTGCTTTGCTAAAGCAGTAAACATCATATTCATAATCTGCTCCAGTAAGTGATGTCTAATTTCCAGAATCTTTTTGCGGCACATCTTTGTCCAATACTCCATGACTTGATTGACAGAGACAAAGCGGAATAATTCAAAGATATTCCTTCAAATAATTTGGGCAGGTCTAACTCATTCATAGTTAAATGCTGTATCTACTGATGTACTATTTCTCTGTTGATATGACTCAACCCAATCAGTAAACTTGCTTTTTCCGCGCAGAGATTAGAAAAGCGTATTTCCTAAAAATAACAGCACATTAAAATGAAGAATATAACAATTAGAATTAGTTTCAAGCTCAGTTAGTCATGCCTCAATTCAGTGATATTTACTGTTAAACACGAGAATTTAAGAGAATGAGAACAGTTATTATAGTTAATTTAAAGTAAATGCAGAGTGAACACATTATTCAATGCAGAATCAGTACTCACTTATCAGAATTTCAAGGAATTATTAATTCTAAGTGAAAATGGGCAAACACACAATTAAATGGTTTTGAAAAAATTACATTTGTAGAAGGCCAATAATTGCTCAAACTATGCTGCTGCAGAGGAATCTTACAAATAATTGAGTTTGCAATTATTATCATAAGATTATAAACTCATCCAATAAACAATAATCAAATACTAATAAAACAGAACAAAAAATCATTAGAGAAGACAGTACTCGATTAAATAAATAAAAGGTTTCGCAATTCTTTTAACTAACAAAATTGCATTATTTTTTCCAATAATTTGCATCGTAATTGACACCATCAATGACCCAGATGACAATACTGGTTTTTGAGCAAAACCCACGATCACAAACTTAAAAAAGAAAGAAAGAAAGAAGGAAGTGGTCTCATTTACTGAATGGAAAATATGAAACTTTTATCTTTTGAAAAGAACACCTGGTAAAATATTTTCGCTAATGAGATGATGAATCACCGAGACTCCTGGATCAGATTCCAGCCAATGCTTTACAGTTTTCGAAGCTGTCGACTGCAGCCGTTAGCGGTGACATGAAGTTGAAACCGGTCGAAATGTCTTGAAAGGGTTGACGGCCATTTTTTTCTTTTTTTGAAAAAGAAAATAATAATCAAATGCTGGGTTAATTTGGTCAATATATATATTAAGGGAGTTGGATCAAGATACTTAATTGATGTTAAATTGTAAAATTTCTGAATATAAATTTTATAAAAAAAACATAAACCCACTTGAATAAAAAATAACATATTACTGTAAATATACTTCCTCTCTTTTAAAAATATTTCTGTATTTAATTTTGTTACAAAAATTAGGAAATCTTTTCTTTGAACGTAATATGTTATACTTTTTAAGTGAAATGACCAAAAAGATAGTGCAAATTTTAAAATTTTCTTTTAGAAGAAAACTGGAAACTTGCAAGTAAAGCATCAAGCCGAGGCTTTCTTTATCTTGGGCTTGGCCTGCAAGCCCAGACCAATTTGAATCTTGGACTAAGCCATTCAAAGGCTTTTCATTCTGGCATTTTCAAGCTACCTTTCGGTCACTCGTTACACGTGCTTTACCATGCCAATTATTTAGTTCCTTGGTAAAATTATTGTCAAATTCTTATTATTTGAAAATATTATTTATTGGCTTTAAAATTTACTTCCACTAATTAAACTTCTTAATCCACAGAATTATTTTTATAGTTGACCAAGAAATTATTGTTCTTGGAAAAAATGAGTTCAATTTGTGAATAAATTTTTTATATTTTCATTAAAATAAATATATAAATTTATTGTATTCAATTTAGTGATGAATGTATATATAATTTGAATCTCTCTCCTCAATAGTAAAAAAATGATTAAAATATTAAAATAAAAATGCAAAGTATTAAAATAAAATATACAACAATAGAAAAATATTTTTCAAAAAAAAATTTTTTACATAGTTTTTTGTCAAGTTTGATAAATTAATTAATTAATTAAATGAGTAAAAAAAATTAAAAATTTGACCTTATAGAATGAGAATGATAATTTTATCATAAAAAATTAGATGACTTAATTTCGCGAAATTCATTTAAAAATTTCAATTATTTTTATAAAATTTGGTACAATTATGTTCAATTTCATAAAATTCAATTCCTTTAAATAAAATCTACATTCATTTTTCATTTCAAACATAAAAATATAAATTTCTAAATGAATTCACAAAATTTTGTGACATTTATTTATTCCAAACAAAGGTTAAATACCATCGATAAACGTAGAAAGAGATTTTTTTTTTTTTTTTTTAAATAAGGAGGAAATAGTAATGTTAATTAAATATGAATGACCAAATAGATATTATAGTAAAAAGAACACTTTTTGGAAAAGGATCAAATAATTTAATGAGGTTAACTAAATGTCAAGAAGGAGTCAATATTTTTACTAAACATTAGAAATGTGATAATAATGTAAACCAAAATACTTGAAAGATTAGTTAATTCTTTACTTATGGGCTAAAATTTAAAAGATAATTCTCTCTTTTTCCATAATTTTTTATTCACATTTCCAACTAATGGTTGCAAGATTGAAAAGCTGCATAGCTTTGGTGGTAACTTTACTTTTCCTCTATGGAGCAAGTGGGGCACAAAAACTATTTTCCATTTGATAAGATGTTATCTTAAACATGTTTTGGTAGCTAATCATGCATCATCCCTAATTTTCAGCTCATAATCTAGCAATGATACCCATAATGGAAAAATTATAATTCAAAATGTTATTTTTTTCTTCAAAACATAATTTTAATTGCTATTTATTATCCAAATATATATAGCAATTATTTTTTTATATTATTAAATAAGTTGATTCCTGTATATTAAAATTATAAGGTTGATTGAATTTCCACATTTAATTAACTAAATACCTTTAGTTATGAACTTATAGTTAGCAAGCATTGGAATAGAACTTCTAATGGCAATTTAAGTCTGTTCAGCAAAATTAGCTATTTTGATAGTTATTGATTGTTTTAGTAGTGTTTAATTATAAGTATTTGAATAATTTTTTTATGCAATGCTAAAAGTTAAACGTTACGTGAGTTAATTTTTCACAAAACGCCGAATAATATAAAGAGTAAAAAAATGAACCCTGTCTTAAAAAGAAAGTGTTGGACAACTCAACCCACTTTCTCCACTACAATGTCTATTCCCATGACTTTGAACTATGTAAAGAGTTAAAAGAAAAAGTGATTAAATTATTTTTTTTGGCTTTTAAAGTACATAATTACTTAATTTTTAAAATATACTTTCCATTTCTATTCAGAATATATTCTGAGTTCAAAATATAATTTTTAATTTCATAATTCATACAACAAAATACTGAATCTATCCTCATATATTGAGTAGAAGGAAAGGTAAATCTTGATACACAGATGAACAAACAAGAAAATTAGTTATGGCACTAGCTTGGAGGATCTGGAGTGTGGATGTTATTGGCTCCTGATGGTGAATAATCACTGAGCTCTAACTCTTGTCTGCCATTACCAAACTCTATCATTCTCTGTTTTCCATTTCGATAAAAATGAAAAATAATAAATCAATTCATTTTCTTTTTTCAATTTATGATGATTATGTAATATGTATATGTACGTACCTTGTGAGAGTGGAAAGAAGATGACACACCACCATGGTCACTTTGAAACAGAGCTCCAGCCCCTGTGATTTCAAGAAACAAGAATTGATATTAATGCTGATTCTGCAATTCAAATGATAAATTTTAAAAAAAAAAAAAAAATTGCAATTTGATTACTCGGTGGTGGTGTTGATGCAGCATTAAGCAAGGAGATAAGGTGAGTAAAAACTAGTAGAATTATTAGCAGTTGACGAAGAATATTGCTTGCCATTTTTCCAAATTTAAGAAGATGAAAACATACTGATGGATGGTTTGTTTTTCATTTTTTTTTTTTTTTTTTTTTTTTTTTTGGTTTTGGCATATTTATAATGCAGAGCACCCACCAAAGTCAAAAAATGTTGGGGGAGAAACACTTGTGTTTTGGGGGTATTTACCTAACTTGTAAGGAATCATTTTCAATTAGACAATTGGTGAAAAGAAAGATCAGAAAATATGAAGGAAAAAAAAGAATGAAAATTACAGTATGATCCACATTCAGTGCACCAATATACAATGCTATCCTCAATTTGAGAGGATGATGTAAAATGTAATGAGGACAAGAAAAAGAAAAAAACAATAGAAAACTTTAAATATTTCTAAAAATGCATAAGATGATAAAATATAGAGATAAAATTGTAATTTTTCAATTGCTTTTATTTCTTAAACACAATTCCTATTCTATTTAAAGGAGCTACTAACAACCTAAAACCATTTCATTTATCACTTCTCTAAAAAGCTGTTTCCACTTAATCCACATATATATGTATAATTAGATTAATTGCAAATTACAAGGACTTCATTTCACTAATTTGGAATTCACACTCATAACCTCAAAATGTTAAAAAGAAAATTTATCTTTTTTTTTTAAAAAAAAAAAAAAAGAAAATCTCCCTTTCTCCTAATATAAGGCCTTCTTCTCCAACATTTTCAAAGCAACTTTTTAATATTTTGACTATGTAAAAATATTATTTTTTATCAATTATAATATCTATATATATAAGGATTTATAGAAATTAAGATATTCTCTAATTAAATATTATCCACTTAACAGATAATTAAATATTAGGCACAATCATAATACAGTGTGGTGAATTCACGGTTGTCGTTAAGTAATAACTAGAAAATTAATTAATAATTAATATTATATAAATATAAAAAAAATAGAAACAGCGGTTGTCATTAAGTCAATCTCTGAACATTAGACATTAGTTATCCTTACTCGTTCCATAATGGATAATAGTTTGAGTTTATTAAATAATTTAAATTTTTAATAATTGATAAATTAGATTTTTAAAAATATATTATTATATTTATTTTAAAATATTATTTTAATTGAATTTTTAATTTATTAATTATTTATGATATTAATTATCTCAAAAATAAAATATTATTTTAATTTTAATATAAATTTTAAAATGCAAAAAGAATATAAAAATATTGTTCATAACTACTTCAGACATAATTACTTTATTAGTTAATCTAGGAAATTTTTATTAGTTCGTCTAATCTATTCTATTTATTTTAATCTATCCAAAAAAAATATGTATTTATTTAATTTATATTTTTTAAAATTATAAATGAATAATAATATATTAAAATTATTTAATATAAGTGCATGTGTGTTTATTATTATATTATTCCTTGAAAAAATAAATGGACACTAAAATTCAATGTTGGTTGTTTCTAACTAAATGCTTTTATACTTTTTTTTTAAGAAACCGATGCTAATTAAGTTTAAACTTATCTTTCAAAAAAAATTAAAGTCTAATCTTATAATTAATAATAATATTTTTATTTTATCATATATAATTATTTTATTAAATATACTTGGTTTTTAATATTGTCCTATCATATTAAAATTAATTTAAGAAAAATATTATTCACTTATAATATGAACATTATTTAAATAGAGATAAATTTTAATTTAAAGCTGTTATATATTAATTCATATCCTAACATTATATAAATATCTAAATAATATAAGAGAAAAATTATAATCATATTTAATACTATATAAGAATAAATTAATAAAAATAAATAACGAGTAATACTGAATAATAACATTGTGCAACGCATATAATAAAAATCACTAGTATATATATGTGGTGAGGATATTACAAGCCTATCAATCTAAATTTTTATTTTTTTATTGGATTATCAGTTTAAACACTACTATATTTAATTTTTTTAATATTTTTAAAATAATTTGTTGTACAATAGAATGTTCATTAATTAAAAAAATTGACATCCATTAAAATAGGAGTTACTATGAGGTGTGGAATGGATTTGTCCAATATATTGGCCAAATTCTTACCTAAACAATCCTGAAGTGTGGTGCTGCCAATCCCTAACGTGGCCATTCCCTCACAGTTGTTACTTACAATTAACAAACACGTCTATTATGTTTTTTTTTCTTTTTTTAAATATTAAAAAAAATTTGAATTTGAATCTATTATTGGACCGTATATATATTTATTACTAAACTATATATTGGTATAGACTTATAAACTAAATTTGTCTTATTGCTAATTATGCAATTACAGCATAACCACGTATTTATTCAACACGCTTCAGAACAAGCGGTCAAGATTGCTGCCAAGCAAATATTGTCAAAATCACCAACAATCTAAGGCATGCTTTATGACTTTTCTATTTATACATTTTATTACGTGGGAATATATTTTTCAACAAAAATAAATAAATAAATAAAATATAATTTTGGATTTTCCTTACATGGGAAAAAATAGAAATGTTATATTGAGTTAAGATGGGTATTCTGATATTTTTTTTAGTATAGAATTAATTTTATTTGAGATTCATTTGCTTATTAATAAAAATGTAGCCAATGCTGGATAGAAATTAAACATTTAAATTCAAGTGACACATGCTAAAATTATATTTTTTCTATCCCGAAATATAATTTATTTTAAGATAAATGTTTTAACATTTTAAATATTTTAAAGAGTGATAAATAATATTTTTAATTTTACACTTATTTATATTGAATATAATAATTATCTTTACGAGTTGTTATTATTTAATAAAATTATTTTTGATTTTATTATAATTTAAAAAATGAATTATCTTTTAGGAGGTATGAAAATTAGAAATGTATAAACAATTTTAGTAATTTTTTAGTTTGGTAGATCACCAGCCATCAACGCGTCTAAAGGAATCGACGTTGACATATTGTCCAATCTCATATCCTTCCATGGGTCGACATGTGGCACGCACGAGAAATAAATACTCCCCTACTTCCCTTCCTAACACAACGAAGGACAGCCACTGCAAGAAGGAAGTTTGTACATTTTTTTTTAAAAAAAGAAAAAAACTTAAAGGAAGAGTAGAAAGATGCTGCTACAAAGGCTAACATTAGGTTACACGTGGGGATTCACGATTTGCGGAGATATTGAACGGCAGCGATGTTGTCAGAAACCTTTTCACTTCACTTTTTGCAGGCGGGACCCTCGAAAGTATAGAGATGATGTGGCAGATGGAGGCAAGTGTTTAGAGTTAATACAAAGATGTGTTGTGATTTGTGCAGGGTGGGGCACGTGCCCACGTGCTTACGTGGCATGTGGGATTTCGACAGCTTCTGCATTTCGACTTTCAAAAAGTCGCATGATCTTCTCACTACAAAATGTTTATTCACTAAATTTCATCGTTCAGCCGTCTTAGCTCAGCTGGTAGAGCGCATGGCTTTTAACCATGTGGTCGTGGGTTCGATTCCCACAGACGGCGGTAATGTTTTTACTTTTTAATAATAATCCTACTAACAAAATGTTTTTTAAAAATAATCCTCATGAGTGATAATTATTTTATCTAATTTAATTTATCATTACAATAAAGTTAGCAGAGAAAATAGCAATAATTAAAAAAAAAAAGCATATTTTTATTGATTTAACTTATGAAAAGAGTTAGAAAACAAATCTAAGTAAATATAATAATTTTGAAATAAACACCACGAGTCAACTATTATGCTAACACTTTTGTATACTCAACAATTTCAATTTATCAGGTGAAATAATCAGATTTCACAGAAAATCCAATGAAGAACCAGAAAAAGCATAAATAGCAAAAGTCTCTTAGAAAATTTAGAATCAAAGGAAGCCAATTGGGGAGATGTCAAGAAGAGAAATTGAGTGAAAACAAAGTTTGGGATTCAAATATAACAAGATTTCACAAAAAAATTAATTATAAAACAGAGGAGGCACAAATAACGTATATCTCTTAAATAATTTAGAATAAGGGGACGCTACATTGTCAATTAATTTATATGGTCTTTGAGTTTGTCTATGGACTAAATCAATTCAATTTTTTTTTTCCAAATGAATAGTAAAAAATAAACTCATTTTCAAAAAAAAGAAAAAGAAAAAGAAATTTTTATTGGTTTAATTGATAGACCGGCCTTAGATAATTCATTACATAATTGAATTAATTAAGTTGCTATAACAAGCACTTAAAAACTCAATGAAATAGTACTGCAGCAATCAACAGAGGTTGGACTCGAGAAAATATATTTGACCGAGAATGGTTGATTTTGGCTAACGGTGACGCAGATCAAGACGCGGGGAACGACAGAGCGAGGAATAGACGAGTATTTGCAAAGAAAATCGGGTTGGCGGGGTGGAGTGCTGAGATGGCGCAAAATAAAGGAGGGGACAGTAAACCACTATCTTTATAAGCAAGAATGGGGAATCAAACAGCACGAAAGATCTCAAGGCCACATAAACTTGTGGCTCACAATATTTCCTTCTTTGCTGATGTGGCATTCCCCGCCTTTCTTTATTTACCAACTATGACTTCTAACTTCCGAAGTCCTCCTCCTTTTCTTCTTCTTCTTCTTCTTCGTCGTTGTCGTCGATCCATCTCTAAATTCCGCACACAAGCAAAATAAATAAATAATGTCTAATTCTGCAATAAAGCTCTTTGGCAAAACCATACCATTGCCTCTTTACCAACATAAAGACTTGTCTTCTTCTTCCTCTTCTTCTGCTGATGAGGATTGTCCTGATGACGATTCTACTTCTTCACTTCAAAATAAGACTGCAAAAGAACAACAACAAAAACAACATCAAGAACTTAACAAGGTATATTTCTTTAAAAATTTTATCTTCTTTTTATGTGTTTATACTTCATAAAGAATTGAGCTTTAACTATTTGTGTCTTTGTTATGTTTTCTTTTCATGTTCTTGTTCTTGATTGCTGATTATTTTATAGAGTAATATGGGTTTTTCTTGTATTTCATAAATGTTTTACCACTTATTTATCAATTTATGCAAGGCTATCTCTCTGTTTCTTGTGAATGGAAGCATGGATTGTCCATTTTTGTTGAAATTATTATTGTTTTTTTATTTTCTGGCATGGGAATTAGAACAATTAGGCACTTTCTGTTCATAGCTCGTTTTACAATTAGGCACTCTCTGTTCATTATCAATTGCGCTAGACTTCAAAGCTGTTGCTAAATTACTAGTTCTTAAAAATACATTTGATTTCGCTATTATTTTGACAATGGAATTTTGTAGTTTATAACTTCTAATATTTTTCTTAGGATAATTTTTTTTTTATAAAATTCCACAACCTTTGGATAATTATCAAGATGGGTTTCTTGTCTTTTTCTTTTTTTTGTCGGTGTGCGAAATTGAGTTTGTTAGTATAGTAATTTAAGTTTCTGAATCTCTGTTTTTTGTAGTATTTTTTTTCCTATTAGAAACAGAGTTCTACAATTGAAATTGAATTTCCAACATTTGATTTTGAAATTTTAGGAACGTTCAGCAAAAGAAACCACCAATGACAAACAAGAGGACAGTATTGAAGACGACTCAAAAGAGAAAGAAACCACCACCTCATCAGACAATAATGAGAAACCGAAGACAAGCTCAGCTGAAACAGAGAAAGAAAGCTCTAACAACAAAAATGGTGAACAAAGCGAAACGAGTGATTCACGAGAAAAACCATTAAAAAAGCCTGACAAAATACTCCCCTGTCCACGTTGCAATAGCATGGACACAAAATTCTGTTATTTCAATAACTACAACGTTAACCAGCCTCGCCACTTTTGCAAGAATTGTCAAAGATACTGGACGGCTGGAGGAACCATGAGAAATGTGCCAGTTGGCGCCGGTCGCCGGAAAAATAAGAACACGTCAGCTTCAAACTATCGTCAAATAATGGTATCAGAAGCATTTAAATTAGCTCACGTAGGAAACAGCACCACAAATTCAACTGTTCTTAACTTTGGATCATCAGCAGATTCTACACTTTACGAGTCCGTGGCTTCGGTACTGAATCTTTCAAACACAACATCGAATAATCTTCGAAACGGGTATAAACCTAATAGAACTGACCATAGAATTCACGCAAGTGAAAATGGAGATGATAGATTAAGTGGTTCTTCTATTACGGTTTCTACTCCATCAGAGAAAGTGATAAGTAGCTGTAATATGCAAGAACCAGTTCCTTATGCCTCAGGTCAAGTTGCATGTTTTCCGGGACCTACATGGCCTTGTCCGTGGAATTCTACTTCTTATTGTCATTCTGGTTTTCCCGTGTCGTTTTATCCAGCAGCGCCCTATTGGGGATGTTCTGTCCCAAATCCATGGAATTTGGCATCTTCAAATCATCGTGCGACGCAGAGCTCAAACCCTGGTTCTGCATTAGGGAAACATTCAAGAGAAGGAAATATTAATCTAAATTCTAATGAAGTCGAAGAGGGTTCAAGAGAAAGTGACTATTCAGAAAGAAATGTTTTGGTTCCAAAAACGTTGAGGATTGATCATCCTAATGAAGCTGCAAAAAGTTCTATATGGACAACACTTGGGATTAAAAGCGAAAAATCAAATTTCAATGGTGGAGGACTTTTTAAGGGTTTTCAATCAAAAAACAACGAAGAAAGAACTTACATTAATCCTGATAAATCTTCTGTCCTGCAAGCCAATCCTGCTGCCTTGTCAAGGTCTCTCAAATTCCAAGAGAGGACCTGAAAGAAAAATATCTTGTAAAGAGAAGAACTTACCTTTAATTAACAAGCTTCTAGATATGGCTGCCTGCCTTTTTTTTTTTTTTAATCTTATTCTCTATCAGCGTCTTCGTGTATATGCTTGTGAGATATGTAACTCTATATATAGAGAATCTTTGAATATCATAAAACGTTTCAAAATGTTAACGCAGCAAAAATGATTCAAAACCTGCATGTCATTGTTTTCTTTCAGATTCTTACTCGCACAGTTCGCAGGCTTATTAGGCTTGTTTGATAGATATTTTGTATCCTCGTTCACTTTTTGCTTCTAGAAGATTTTCTTTTTTGTTTTTTTTAACCAGAATATGTAATACTTACTGTATTTACGTTTTCACCGCAAAAATTAAAATGTTTATTACATATCTATCACTTACGTACTGTTGTTGCAGAAAATAATAAATATATATATATATATATATATATATATATATATATTTATAAATATGGAGATAAGGGCAGATTCAAAAGATAGAAAAAAGGGTTCCTGTAGGCCCTGACTAGAACCAGATAGACTTGAATATGTAATTATATGTGTACAAAAGGCCAAGCATCTTTCTCTATCGACCCACAAAGAATCCAAACAACTATTCCAAAAGGTTGAAAACATGAGCAAAAAGTTTTCTTTCTCTTCTATCTTTTTGCCTGCTTTTCACTTTCATTTCATTTTTTTTTTTTTATCTGCCCTCTCAAAATGCAAAATTAAAATAAATATATATCGTATGATGCCGAAAAGATATATTATATGATATTTCTGGTTGAATTCTTAATTAATATATAAAAAATCTGTTAGACATATGTGTCTGTGATCCAGCAAACCAGGTTGATGCATAGAGATATTTGAATGTTGTTGTCAAAACCAGCAGGCCACAAGTTGTTTAATGGGTCCCAAAGCATGTGATACCTATCTCCATTACACCACATATATATAATCTTTTACTTTTTATTTTTTTTTTAAATTTCTTTTTCTGCTTTATGCTTTTATATGGAGACAAATATTCTTTTATTTTTTCTGCTAAAATATTTTTTGTTTTCAACAACATTATATTATTGTTTTCAATTTTAAAAAATACTAAGGAGCTTTTCCTAAAAAATTTTTAAACTTGAACCAATTTTAAGTTGCAAAAATAATAAGTTAGGCATTAATTCAAATTAAGATGTAATTACAATTAGATTAATAAGCTCAGGATGCCCGGAGTACAAAAGTCGATTAAAATTTTAATATTTGTTTTTAGCAAAAAAAAAGGTTAATGGTTTTTTAAATTGAAAAGTTAATTTGGTACCAAATCCAAAAGAAAAATTGAAGAATTATCCTTTAAGCAATTTATAGTATTATCCAAAGAATAAAGAGGGAGGTAAAATTTTTTATACATAAATCCAATTCCAACTTTGCATGATTGAAACCTCTCATAAAATCTATTAACAATCCTGTGGCTGTCGTAAAATAAAGTTTTTGATTGGCCATGTTAAGTAACCTTAGATAATGCGTGGAAACACTGTGGAAAACCCACTGAGAACTACTTTTTCAAAGTAATGTCCTTTTTCTTCAGATAGCCATTTGCATCTCAACTTCCTTTTATTTTTCTTTTCTGCATATTTATATTATATAGCAATATTGATAAAGCAATTGATCTCAAAAGTCAAGCTATACCACTCCAAAAAGGGATAATGCTTCTTTTTTTTTTTTTTTTTTATTCCAAAAAGCATTAGATAATTCAGAATTTAAAATTACTAAATTTCAAAAATAAAAAAAGCACGAGGCGGCGGCATAGTTATGAGTTCAACATAGTAAGAGACAAAAAATATTGGGCCGGTTGTTTAAATAAAATGCTATGGCATTACTATTGGGCCTGTTGTTTGGAATACTGAGGCCTCAAGGGGAGAATTAATGGACCAAGGAAGAGATACATCGGCCCAAAGGCCTAAATTACGAACTTCGTACTTCGATCTCAATATTAAGCCTCGTTTGTCTCCGGAAAGCTTACTTTTCTCAGAATACATTTACAAGAAAATTATTACATCTCTGCACGAATATAAGTTGTTTTAGAAACGACTTCGAGTTTAACAAATTTAATTAATTAATTATTAATTTTAAAACTCAAAAGTTTGGGTTAAGATTTGGTAAAAATTTTATAATATTGTATTAATTTTTATCAAATTAATATTGCTTATAGAGAAGTAGAAGAATTTTCCTGGAAAATTCGTGGCATGTATTATTGGATTACATGACAATTAATATTCTATTGCAAAACCCAAGAAAGTGACATTTATTTTCAAGTAGAAGTTTTAAATTCCTTTGTTGCCGTGAACAACAATTCTCATAATGGTTTTTGCTTTCTGTCAGGTCGACACTTGATTTTCATTGGTTTAAC
The DNA here is from genome assembly GCA_947857235.1 of Jatropha podagrica. Taxonomy (NCBI): domain Eukaryota; kingdom Viridiplantae; phylum Streptophyta; class Magnoliopsida; order Malpighiales; family Euphorbiaceae; genus Jatropha; species Jatropha podagrica. The sequence continues at coordinate 52,810 of CANUEP010031492.1, read as the reverse complement.
ATATTTCATGATGTTCACGTAATGTGTAGGAAATTTTACAATTTGGGTTTAAACATTAATTATTACAAATACAATGCCGGCTTTCATACGACACTTCCTCATCATTTGGGACTGTAAGTCTCATTCACGAGCTTCGAATTTACCCATTTATCGTAATTAGTTAATACAACTAATTGATAATTTAAATTTATAATGTGGATTTGGTTGATGTGTCTTTAAGGGCACACAGCGATGTTTGACAGTAAACAATTATTAAGGATGGATTAGTCTTGACTGAATGACCAAAAACTTCCTAGAAAGAAAAAAGAAAGAGATACATAGTAAGGAGACTTGAACCCAAAAGAAAAGCCAATTGTGTTGACTTGAAGAGATAAAAACAAAGAAGTCTATGTATAATTTCCTTAACTAGTTGTATAGAAATATCCATACATATTGTTACTTCACCTATGGAGAATGCAATCTCAAACGTCTCCATTTAGACATGAATACTCTTTTTGGTATTCTCTTAGACGTGTTCTTGTTTTATTTCCAACCCTTAGCTCAATTTTTTCATGTAGTAAAACACAAGGCCTCTTCTAACAAACTCAAAGAACGTCAAAAACATCATCGAGAAAAGGTAGTGATCAGTAGAGGAGATATCAAGAATTTGATGGAAAGACTAGGAATAGTTTGTGACTTAGATAATGGTGGGAAGCTTCAAGAAAGATATGGTGCAAGTGATGTTTCAAGATTGTTTGAGCAGGAGCCTAGCTTAGAGGAGATCAAAGAAGCTTTTGATGTTTTTGATGAAAATAAAGATGGGTTTATAGATGATCAAGATTTGCAAAGGGTTTTGAGTGTTTTAGGTTTCAATGAAGGGTTTTGTCAAGTGGAGAAGTGCAAAGAGATGATAAAGGCAGTTACGAAAGATGTAGATGGAAAGATTGATTTCAATGAGTTTATTGGATTTATGGAGAAGTGTTTTTGTTAGCTTTCTAATTTATATGATATAAATGCACGACATGAAAATAACTTTTCTAGAAAATTCTCATTGAGAACGCTTCCTCTTCACGAGTCTGATTCGATGCGAGCATGATTAAATTTATTCGAACAGATTAAGAACACCCATAATATAAAAAAAAAAAAAAAAAGGGTTCTTTGCAAAGAGCAGAAAGAAGGTTGCCTAAATCACTTTCTTTTCAGAGTCCATAAATGTAAGGATGATGCATGCATCACCCTTTTATAAGAATTTCTATGGCAATATTTTTCTTTTTCTTTTTCTTTTTTCTTTTTTTTTTTAAGAGATTTGTCTGTGGCTTGATGACGATATATGTTTATGTTTGGAATTACACTGCTCTCTCTATTTCATATTTAATCAACTGCTAAAAATATTTAGACAATTAACGGATGAGTTTTGCATAGTTTTTTTCTTTTATAATTATTTTTATTTTTAGGGTGAGATTGTTAATGTGCTAATATTTTTTTTTCTTTTATAATTACACTGCTCTCTATTTCATATTTGAATTGAAATATATATATATATATATATATTATGAGCTCAGAGTCATACATAAGTGTAAGTCTTTTCCTACTCCAAGCAGCAAAGAAAGTAATTTGGGTTCTGCTTCTGTTCTAAACGCTCAAATTTGCATATCATTCAAATTCAAGCATTTTGGGTTTTAGATGGATCCGCATTGGACTCATTGGGCCAAGAAAAGCCCAATTTCTAAAACAATTTTATTACATGTGTAGGCTCTCTTGGGCTGGAATTTATAAGCAGAATTGGTAATACTTAATTATGAACACAGTACTTGCAAAGTACAAATCGGGAAAATTCTTTTTTCCTTCAAAAGAATTGGAAAAATTCGCACTTGCAACCAAGTATAGGTAATTGTCTTGTACAGTCAAACAGTGGATGCAAAGTATTTTTAGTCCAATGACTCATTTCTCCTTTTCTTTTTTTTTTTTTTTTTTACTTTACATATTAATTATCATTTTGATTGAGCTTTATTAAGAGCTGCGTTGATTAACCATTCAAAGAAAAATTTTGATATTTAGACTGAAGTACTAGAAAACTTTATTACTATAATTTAAAAAAAATAATTACTTTATTAATTATCACAAATAAAATAAAATGGAGTAATATATTTTCGTTGAAAAAAAAGAGAATAATTATAATAGTAGCAGTGAAGTAATTTCCAAAATGTATAATTAAAAAGAGAGAGAGAGAGAGAGAAGTGAGCGTTGTTGGCGTGTAGGCGGAAGAGAACAGTAGAGCGTGGATAATGTCAGCAGCAGCAGCAAAGAGTGTACGTTTATTTCTTGTATTGTAATTTGTAAGGAGCAGAGAGATAACCAAACAGAGGAAATTTAGAAACCATAGTGAAGATAATATTTAAAGACAATTCCAAACAAACAGCTACACTCCATCGCCATGTGAGTAGCTCACAGAAGATTCTTCTGATGAGATGAGGCTGTTCCAACAGTTCCCTTTATCAATGCCCTTTTGCATTTGGAAACTTACGACTTTAGGTTCCTGTTCGTTTTTTCCTTTGCTCAATTGGTGCCTGATTTTTGCAGGCCCATGAGAAAAGGATGTTTTTTTTCTTTCTTTTTGTAATTTAAGTAAATCAAAGTTTCAGTGTCTCTTGTTTTTTTAGTATTTATAATTCTTTATCATATCATCTTCATTACCAACTCTACCCCAGAACTGATCCATAATATCACACAAGACCTTACCATTTGGAATGAATGTTTGCCTTAATTTATGGGTTTTAAGTTTGTTCTTTTACCCATAATCTGCCTCTCTCTCTCTCTCTCTCTCTCTCTTGATCCATATATAATTACCATCATTAGATGATATTTCAATATGCAATTCAATGAAATGTATCAGTGTCTGTCTCGTAAAGCATAAAAATCAAAACTTTCAAGTAACCCGTTCGCTTTGGATTTGTAATTATTGAAGAGAACTTATAAGTAAAGAAGGTGATCAATGCCTAATAGAATAGAATACTAGTTAATTAAAAGAAATCAAATTTAATAGTAGGAATTATTTGTTTCCCCAATTGAAAAGGGTTCATCTCATATGAGAGTAAAGGAGGAGATTACTGCAAACTTACAAGAAGAAAAGAAATTGGTGGTGAGACATATATATATAACATAAAGAAGACTGATGCAGACCTTATCTAATTAAACTAAAAATCCAATTTTTTTGTTCTTTCTGTTCTAATTTTTACCTCTAAGCTATGGCCCCCTTTCTTCACTTCACATACAATAATAATAATAATAATAATAATAATAATAATAACAGTAACATGAGTCAAGTGGCTCCTACTCCAAGAAAGTCAAAGAATGGTGGTGGAATGGTCTCAAAATGGCTCTCTACCAGTGATGGAGAAGAAGCTTGAGCTGTTGTTGAATCTGATGAGAAAGAACAATAAGGGTTTTGGTAGCAGCTTGACTGTTGCATTGCCATTATGTAAGGGTCTTGTTGTTGGGTAAAGAAACCAGGAGAAATAACATTATTGTGGGGTTCAATATTATTATTTTTACTTGGCCTATCCCAAGATCTGTTCTGCCTCAACATACCCATCATGTCATTGCTCTTGGGACCTGCAAACACACCAGAACAATCACTAACTGTGAAAAATACAACTCATTCAACAATTTCAACCAACACTCTAAACTCAAGAAAGTGAAAAAAAAAAGAAAAGATCACTCGTTTGCCATAAAAGAAACCAATAAGGAAGCAGCACAGAAACCCAAACACCTATACATATATAAATATATATAAAGACTATTTTTTTGAAGAAGAATAATATCCATACCAGAAAAAAAATCAAAAGGCATGCTTGACCCTGCTTGTTCAGCAACATTGAAATTTCCAATTGGATATGGAGACATATTGGTAAGACAGTTTGGCTGTGGCGGTTGCGGTTCCGGGTTTCTCGAAATAAAGGTGGCGGTGGTAGTGGTGGTGGCTGAAGTTTCTTCTACTCTTCTGTAGACTGATTGGCTAAGCTTTCTTCTTCTATAAGCAGTGGATTGTTCTCTATATTTTCTAGCCATAATAACATGCCAATGGTTTTTCACTGCATTATCAGTTCTTCCAGGGAAAAGTCTGGCTATCATTGCCCATTTGTTTCCATAAAGTCTATGAGCTTGCATTAGTCTTTCTTCTTCTTCTTCTGTAAATGCTCTTCTATTTATTCTTGGATCCAACTGGTTAAACCATCTCAATCTACAGCTCTTACCTTTAATATTCAAAAAAATAAAAATAATACACATCTATATACAGTGAGGAAAAAAAAAGAGAAAAATGAAAAATTAATTATTAATTATATTTACCTGATCTACCCTCTAATTTCTCTGCTATAAGATTCCAGTTTTGAGGACCATAAAGAGCAACCAGTTCTTTAAGCTTTGTATCTTCTGCAGGTCTCCAATGGCCTCTTGCACAGAGCTTTGACTGACCACTGCTATCTGTTTCTTTGCCGCTAATCATATTTTCATTATTAGGGTCGATATTGTCATCGTTTATAATAGCCGTATCATTATTCTCTCCAAACCCATCACTAAAATCATCACAACCTTTGCTCTCCATAAAAGGAAAACCCCAAGCACTGCGTGTAGAAGAAGAGACAGGAGGCCGTGTCACTCCACCTCCATAGTTACAAGTAAGAGAGAGAGAAGCAATGTCAGCAAGAACCATACCAGAAGAAGAACTGGAAGAAGGAGAAGAAGAAGAAGAAGAAGAATAACAAGAAAAGGCATTTGATGGTGCATATATAACACACTTGTTGCTAGCCATGCCTTCATTTCTCTCTGACAGATGCTGTTATACAACTGTTACAAAGTGATACTCTCTGCAACTTAAAGATATGAGAAGCGAAACCCTTTTTTTTTTTTTTAAGAAAATACAAAGAAACAAAGAGAAATAAATAAATATAATGAATTGAAGAAGAGAAAGGATAGAAAAACAAATCCCTCTTGCAGTGGGAAAAGAAACTTAAAACAGCAAAATCTGCAAAAAGATTAGTGCTTTAAACAGACACCTAATAACGCAGCTACTGACTCCATATACAAAGAGATAGAGAGAGAGAGTAAAGAAGAAGAGAGGTTCAAAGTAGTTAACCACGCTGACTGACCCTGACTCAGTTTTTAATCCATATATATATATATATATATATATATATATATATAATAAGTAATTATTAATAATATTTTGATGATCGCACGTATTAAAAGAGAGACCGATCACACGTGTGAAAGTGAGAGACAGTCTCAAAACACTGTAGAACGGTTCTTAGGCTGTCTCTCTCGATATTGACAAGAAAGACTGAAATGTTGAAGTGTTGCTACTTTGCTAGGTTGAGCCTCTACACCCTTTCTTTTCATGGGCCACAAATATTTTGAGCTTTGCATTTTAGCCTCCACTGAATTACCTATGTCTAGCCCTAATTAATATTAATGTTTTTTTATATATCCATATTAATATTAATGTTTTTTTATATATCCATATTAATATTAATGTTTTTTATCAATTTTAAAATCCAAATTAAACGTTATTTTCTCATTTTATTTAATCCGGAAAAAAAAAAAAAAAAAAACTGATATTCAAGTTAACCACCTGAAGTTGACCCAGCAACCAAGCACAGAACACGTTACTTGAATCTATATTTCATGTGTCCCTTCTTCCACAAACTAATTATAACAGCCCAAAAGAAGAAGACCTGTTGCTTTTAATCCCCATTTCTGCACCTCTTCTCTGTGTCACTTTCATGGAGTCTGTTACTGCAACAGTAATAAAAGAAAAAAAAGAAAAAAGGTTTGGAAATTATATATACTACTCCTGTGTAATACATGTGGTCCTGTTCCATCACATAATATACTATACTTTGTTTCATCCTTATTATGAGATATGGTTAACATTTAAGTACATGTGTTTGGTTATGATCGAGCTTGAAAAATTCTAATTTCCTTTTCACCTAATCACCTGGAATGGGACCTACCAAGTGAAAGAATTATCATTTTTCAAACCTAAAAAATAGAAAATTGGAATGAAAGGCTCAAAAACTTTATTTTCTGGTACAAAGTGGCTCAAAAACTTTGATTAAAGGGATTGATATGATAAGTCAATGAGAGATATTTTTGTATATAAAAATATTATTCTGCACATTCTAAAAATAAACCCTAATTAGACCAGTTAAAAGCAAGAGCACATTTCCATGTAAGGGATGTCCTGAGACTGCACTTTTCCATCTCCTAAAACGCAAACCCAAAAACATAAATAAATTATAAAAAATGAAAGAGGTTCGTTCTTTTAAACCTATGCTCCTTTTTTTATACAGTGAAAACCCCAATTGAGGGACGTTTCATTTAATATGGTCACAGTGGAACAGGAATGTACTGTACTATAGTGTATATAATAATTTAGAGATCGTAATTAAACAGAGAGGCGTTGGGTTTGGTCAAAAACTTCGAAAAGGCCTGACTTTGTATCGGAAAGAGACCAAACTAAACGACTCTAAATAATTGAAAAACTCACCATTTGCAGTTACTTTGGCGGGTCCTACCCAAAGCCGAAGCATATGTTTCTATTCTGTGTCATTCATGTTCATCCACTTACCCTTCCAACTGTGTCCTTTGGCATTTGTTTCTCTTACCAAATTTCATTTATGACTTACGTATCTCTGCTTTTGCTTTGCTTTGCTTTGCTTTATAATATTTAAGATTAATTGGATCACTATCACTATAATTTTGATGTCATCCTGACCCGACTTCACCTGCAAATACACCCTTCTCACCTATCGATACGACATGAGATGCTTGATTTTATTAAATTTTTCTTGGCTAAAGATAATAGCAATAAAAAAAAAATTAAAATATAATTCATTTTAGTTGATGAAACCGTAATAGGATTAGGTCATAATGTTATTTAGCTGGTTATATAATTTGAAAGCTTCCAGAAAAATTGATGAGATAGGATATCAGGACAAAAACCCATATTGCATTATATAAATAAAGAAGAGATTTTTTAAGCTTCGAAGGGACCATTATATATTTGTATACATTTTCAAAGAAAAGACAATGAGTCATCTGGTCTCTAACTTTTCAGACACCAAATGTAAGGGAATGCGTGTGCTCGATTGACAGCTTAAAGTAATTAAAAATCTCATTTTATCATATCAAAATGATAATAATATATAAAATAAAAATATTTCCTCTCCAATCTCCATCATTCATATCTTCTCAACCAGACCTTTGCCCAAGTATTAAAAACTATGTGCTTTCTTCTTCTTCTTCTTCTTCTTCTGGCTTCTGCAGCTGGGGCTTCTGGTATCTGCTTCTGCTTGCGTCTATTCCCACGTGTGGCTAGTTCCTTGCACGTGTAACCCTTTTGTCATAAGCTCAGTGTTTGTTTGCATGGATTTCTCTTATCTATCTTCAATTATTATCGCTGACTGCCTTATTCCAACTTAGGATGCCCTCTCTCTCTCCTGCCCTTTCCATTTATCTTAGCCCACGCTCTCACCAGGGCATGTCATTTTCACGCGTCCGACGAAACCCAACCTGGCTATCTATCTATTTGGATTTTAGATGCGAAGCCAGAAAGAGTTGCTAGTTAGATATATGTCCCCAAAACTGCTAAAACACCGAGTAATGAATGAGACGACAAGGGTTTGGAATTTTGGATTTGCTTAATTAATTGCAAGTTTCTTATTGTCATTAATTACTTGTTGGAGATGTTAATAATTGTAGCTTAGCTTAATCCATTAGGTATAAACTTTAACTCAACAATGTTAGAATCCTTTTCCGTTGTAGGATGGTGTGTTTGAACCGTATCTTTCATAATATAATTAAACTGTATTTAATAATAATTTTTTATAACGGAACACGTTAATTTTTATAATATTTAATAATATAGCATTCATATTAATTTTAAAATATTAGAATAATATTTTATAAAAAGTTAATTAATATAATATTTAACATTTAACGTTCTATAAAAAGTTATTAAAGCAACTGACATGTAAACACTAATAAAATAATTGACAACTAACTAATTTTTTTTAACAAACCATTAATCAACTAACTAAAAAGCTTAGGTTATTGCTAGTTTTTCTATAAAAATGATCCAAAAAGTGTGAATGGAGCAGAATCCAAAACATGTATGTGGCCAAATTAATAAGCAGAATGGGCCAGGAGAGGGAGCGGAGTGTTAGTGGACACAACATGAAATAGAGAAGGTGGCCACATGATGATGTGAGACTTTAGATGAAAAAATGATGTTGAAACAAAGAACCAAGAAGCAAAAATGTTGGAAACAAGTGCGAGGTTCCTTGTCTAAGAAGGGGATGTGTTCCCTTAACACTCCAACCTCATGTGCCTTAGTTTGTTATAGATTTAACATCAATCAAAGGAACATGCTTTTGGAATGACCCATATTACTATTATAATTTAGGGGTGTGCTCAATGTTCGGTTTGAAATTGAAATAAAAACCAATTTGAAATCGAACTAATTTTAAAAAATAACAAATTGAGGAATTCAGCTCTAATTCTTTCACTTTCCATATAAGTGAGAGAACTAATCAGATCACTGCCTAATTGGCACACTTATAATATTTAGATAAAAAAACTTGAAACTTGAATTATATAGATAACTAATATGAACGACCATTGGATATAAACAAATTATTTTAACTCATATTAGCTACTATACTCTCTCGTGTGTGATAGTTAAAATATGAAAATATATATATATATATATCTTCCAAGGAGGGGATCCACAATTGCATGAAGGAGAAAAAGAGGTCACAGAACACAAAGTAAGATGTGTGAGTGATGAAATGAAAGAGAGGGGGCCCACAGTATAAATAGTAGGGCTGATCCTTAAGATTCTGTTGGAGCTGTTCCCTTGGAACCATATGGAAGGGTGGTGCCTTCTGTTGCTATAGGGTACCCCCATAACTCACTTACTACATGACAATTCTAATACTAAGCAGTAAAATAGAGAGAGAGAGAGAGAGAGATACAAACAAGAAAACATCATATGCATGCTCTAATTGGGTTCTCTCTCTCTCTCCCTCTCCTCTCTATATATAATGTTGGATATGAAGCATGGAAGTCAGTTAAGTCTGTCTCAAGCCACAACTACAACAATAATCAATTCTCCCTACCCAAACCATGTGAGATGTGACTCTATTTCCTGACTTTTGGACCTCTTCTTTAAGGCTTTGTTTGGTTGACTCTCCAATTAACATGATGCACTTGCACTTCAAGACTTTTAGATTAAACTTAATAAATATAAAAAACATGGAAGCTTCAATCTAAATAACTAACGGATGGTACACATAACATAATGCTGATCTGATGGAAAAAGAAATTTAAAGAAGGGAAAAGGAAATTAGTAGACGTGCAGAAGGGTCAGTGTCTTTCTAAGGCCCTATACGAACAGAGTTAGTGTTGTTACAGTTATGAGATGTGTGACTTTTTAGAACCCACTTCTTAATGTTGAGGGACAGATTTCTGCTGAGGTATAAATGCTTTTTTCAGGGGATTTCAAAATTAACAACATCAACATAAATAAATTTCTTAATATTTTTCCTTTTGTTGGATAATTCGATTGACATTATCTATATTCAATTTCCATAATATCATAAAATTGAATCCGTCTTCTATTTTTTCATAATTAGCTCAGTAAATAAAAATCCGTTGAACAAAATATTTAATTAAATCTTAATCAAAATTAAAATTATATTATAAATTTATTTAAATATTATATTATCGAATAATATAAAAAAATAATACTGACATTTCAACACATAAAATCATTAAAAAAATTATTTAAAAAGTTATCTGCCAATACAGATGATTCCTGTGAATTTAGAATGACTTGCATGGCAAATGAACCTGCACACATGATTTTATGGTATACATGATGATGATATCCAAATAGACAGATGAATAAACATACTGCATGGTCTATTCCAGATCATGTGACCCACAAAACCCTAAAAATGAAAGTCTAGAAAGCGAAAAACAGTTGTTCAATTAGGTTGAAATAACAAAAACTACATAGGGAAGGGGGTAGCATGCAGTAGCACTAGTACAAAAACACAGCTAGATATTATAACCTATAACCAAAGGTGAAGTCAGCAGATCATAGGGTTTTGTGAATAGGAAAGTGACATTGATTAGGGTTTCTTTCTTTCTTTCTTCACTTTTTTCTGTATACTACACTCAATTTGTGTGTGTTATCCAAACAAGTGAATGCCTCTAATTTACTTATCATACCACTTATAGATAATAAAGGTCGACAGAAGTTACTCTGCCATATAAGCCTTTGCTTAACAGATCAGTAAGTTTTCAGTAACCATCGCTGATATAAAAATGGATCAGAACCCAAAAAAGCTAGCTTTTTAACACATGACATCATTATTGCAAAACAACTAAAAATTAAGACTTTATATGATGAACAAGGAGGGTTTCACTTTTTGTTAGTGGGTTAGTTTTATTTTTTCTTACTTTGTGATAATTTAACCAATTTTTAACATATTAATTAAGGGGTAAGCCTAAAATTTTGATGGGTTCTGGAAATTTTTTGTTTGGTGAAGAAGATAAGTGACTGTGCATAGGGGTGTGACAGGTGAGGAAGACGGAGAAAAGAAAAATACAGGACAGGGGTGTTGATTTTGTAAGAGATTTTCTCACATTGATTGGGGATGAGACATGGCTTTTCTAACATAGAGGAATTGTCTGTACCTGATGATGTTACTGAATAGTTAAATAGCTTCTTCTCTTCTCTTTTCATTTTTCCTATTTATCTGATCGACGAAGAAGAACAAGTGATTGTACCTGTCCACGTGCGTAGACCCCTATGTGCTGTTCCATACAAACAAAGCAGGCCCAACGGTTCACGGCCCTTTCTGTTCCGTACAATAAACCCTAACTCATTATTGCATTGTAATAATAATTTTTATTTTTTTATTTATTGTGCTTGGAGGTTTTTCAAAACAAATATAAAAAATTACTCTCTATAATTAATTTGATAGTAGAAAATCTGGAAAAAAAAAAAAATTAAAGATTTGATTGAAAGGATTGCCTTAGATTGGTAAGTGGATTTACTTTCTTTTAATTAAGTTCTAATTTTACAATCAATTCATGAATAGGAGTCAATGGTTATTTCTACACACTCTTGAATCGCGAGCAATCCACAGAATTAGCGCGAGAAGAATCTTGGTAGTTAGAGTCATTTACAATAATTTCACACTTCAAATTCTTGGGCATCGGATGATCATCATTTACAACCGAAAATTTGCTAATTTGAGGCAGAAACACAAAATGTTTATGAGCAGAAGTAATGAGATATGGCTTGACCATTTAATTAGCAAAATCAAAGTTTCCATAGTGATGACGGTGTTAGTGATGGAAGAAGCACATGTCCAACCATTGAAAAAGCTCAATCAATTTTCAGCTAAACAGACCCCACTATGGTCGCTTTGAATCCATTTAAAGTGTCAATAGGACCCAGATTAGTTTCTGCCAAGTCCTCTACGCCACCAACCCTTGTGCATAAGACTATAATTATAATTGGTGATTACAGTGAATAAGGCAAAACAGGAGTTTAAAATCCAGGAATTCAGGTTCTGTAGAAATATTCATTCCCATCCACCCACGTCAAGAAAATGGCAGCATTAAACTCCTCAGACCATTCTTGTTAAAATCCATTTAATCGTTTAAGCCAATTCCATTTGACAGAAATTAATCATTTCCCGATAAATCAATATTTACATGCACGCCCCTTCGGATAACTTCAACAGTTTCAACAAACAGTGCAACCTAGCTGGGACACTGAACAAGATTGCAGCTAACCAATAAGCATTTTATCATTCACTTCTTGGGAAGAAAACTTTTTCAACATATAGATACAAATAAAGATGAATATTAACTATTTATCATTTTTTTTTCCTTTTTCGTTAGAGATAACTGTATATATACAGATGTTTTCTATTGCAACAAAGCTCGTGCAGGGTGGTTCAATCGCATCACCAACATCAGTCTGGTTTTGCTTTGAAGGAGCATGTTTCTTGCTTTTTGCTTGCCCGAAGGGCCTTTACCCTCCAAACTTCCATGTTTAAGGAAAAACACCTATTTCAGGATCATCAGCAAAACTCCATTCTGATTGAGTTCGCCATATCTTCAACTCCTCCAGGAACCATCAAATCCCCAGGAAAGAGAATTTGAGTTTGTATAATACCTCAACCTGATAAGGGGAATTGAAAATTATGGCCAGTATAGGCCTCATGCATGTAATATTAACAGTCTCTCTTTCTTTATTTTGATCAGCATCCCCCGCTCAAACATGATTGAAAATAAGATTTGACAAATAAGATTCCCTTGCAATAAGAGCGAAATCGAAATAGAACAAATTTTTAAGGACATCAAGAGAGGTGAGAACAAAATATTCAGGGGATGCCAAGATGTGGGTCAAATTTGCATACTAGAACAAGACATTTGACAAAGAGTTCATGTCTAGTAATTGCCCAGATAGGCATAAAATGAACAGCATAAAAATTAAAATAAGAGAATAACAAGGACTGCGCGTTGACAGAAAAATAATAATTGCTTTAAAATTGTTGCAACGCAGAGGTCCCACCAATATAAGGTACAGAGCCAGGATAGGGTATTCTTGCATTCATTGAACACACTGTAAAGTAATTCCATAGCAGCAGATAAATGAGAATGCTGATAATCAGTTAATCTTTACATGAACTTTCAATTTTTCTAACTACCTGAAAGAATGCGAAGATATAAAGAAGAATCATCAATTAGTGGAACTCAGTGTCAGACACAATTCTTTATATGATTTAATAATATCATAATCCAACATTTGGTGTAGGCCACGGTTTCATTATTCTACTGATGATGCATCACACTAATAGGCTCAAGTGAAAGGATCATCAAAAAATGAGGCAGCGCATGTGATATGAAGATCTATAAAATGTAAACAGACTACTAGCTTGTATTCCGCAGTGCGATCACTTTGGCCCAATTACTCTTGTTGAGATGTGTTGATCACAGCCTGATCTTTCAACATATATATAATATGGATTTCAATCATATCATATGCCAAATGTGAGGCACAATACCAAAAATAATTATGTATTCACATTTGCAAATATGTGTGTTCAATAAAAACATCCAAGAAAAAGTAATTGTAATTTTATGAATTGGTATTAGGATGTACTTTATATATATATATATTGAATTTTCAAGTGATTCCATAGAATGGATTCACCTATCTTGATTTCTTAAACTAATTGACAGAAACATTTAGTATTCATTAATGGTTTTACTAAGAGGTTAAGCATTCATTTGCCGCTAGCTGCCAGCTACAAAATAGCCACGGAACTACAGACCTGGAGCTTGGAAGGAGATTAACAGAAACCCTTTAGGAAGCAGGGAAGCAATCCATATAGAATATAGCTCATATAAATAAATGAATGAACAATTGACTATTATTTATTTTTTGAATCCCTTCAGAGAGACCATGCTCACTGGGAAACTTCCAATCACTACCATGTTACATAAATGATCTATTAGTACCATGCCCCTCCTGGTCATAAAAAATGAAAAGAGTGAATCAATTGATTTAATTTAAAGGAAAACAACCTTGAATTCAGAGAACTAAATTGTGTCAACAACTTCAAAATGCAGTTGTTAGATCGGCCCAGAGCTAGCAAATGATCAGCAAAATGAATAATTTAACAACAATTACCTGAGAACTAGCATGTCATTGGCATTTTATATGCACTCAATTCTGTAATGTCTCAATATCCTCCCAGTGACATTCTAGTATCTCTAACACAGAAAATTTCCTAATGAAGTGAAATAGCCTGAAAACTTTCATGCATGTTCTGCCAAACCAGTGGAAAATCTTTCAAGCAGATAAATGTTTCAATGTTAAGGCACATTCCTACAATAGCCACCAACAATAAGTGCCCAGTAATAATGCCAGCATATGTTCGAAGAAGAAGGTAAATAATTCAGTTGCATGCAGCCTGTCATCAAATGACATCAGAGGAACAAAGTACAAAAGAAAGGAAGGAAGAAGCCTAAATACAAAATATAGCCAAGGGGTGCAAACACGGACATGATCTATAACAGAGGAAATGAAAAACATAAACTTTCATTGAAGTAAAGCCTCACAAGTGTTTAGATCAGCAGTCTTGATTAATAAAATGGTCAAATCACAGGATAATCTTTTATTCTTTCTCCTGCAGGCTGTCTATGGCTCTGCCAAACAAGTTCAAGTTCCACTTGTTGATTTGCTTAAAAGCTAATAATTTGAGTCTATTCTCACATTTGAAATTGAACCTTGAGCTCTTCTACATTTGTACAGGTTGAGTTTAAACAGTCTTAAGCATTTACCTGGAACTGACTCAACAACTTACAGCATTGGGCAATATGGCTTTCAAGTATACACTCATTACATGTTCATCAACTATAAATACAATTCTTCATTTATGCATTATATTTTCTAAAATGTAGTATCATGCTCAAAACATTGATGAAACTTGATTCCCAGATCCTTCAATCAAGATGATTGGCCTACAAGATCAGGTTAGAATGGCTGCCAAGATTTGACTGGCCAGCCAACTCTGATGGTAAAGTCAAAATCTACTGTGATTTTGCTAAAGTAACAGTACAGAATAAATGGCATACTTCTTGTGGTCAATAGTATTCCCATTTATAGAAAAGCTTTTCTTGTGCCTCAAGCTAAGGATGAGGAGGATCAATGCCTTAGGTAAGTTCTAGAATTCTTTGTTCATGCTGGATATCATGGATCATTTGACACACATTCTCTGCGGTCCCTTTGGTTCCTTATCATGTCCGGATGGTAGGTTCAAACCATCATCCAAACCATATCATTCAAGCTTTTGAAGAGATAATTCTGATGATGGAATCCATCATATGGGAGTCTCCACCATATGATTGAGTCCTTTACCAAATGTTAGAGCCTTTATCATATTGAAGAGTCTCCTTTACTTGGTAGAATTTCTATTACTCATCAAATATCAATCTTAACATACTTTCTTATTGAATTCTCTGCTCATTTAGGTGAGGGATCCACTGATCGTCCTGAAGCAAGACACGATGTGATACAGTAAAAAGAAATTTTTCTCAAGGAAAAAGATCAGGCACAGGCGGATGCAGATTCAGTCCCAGCAAAGTTCATAGGTATTGCCTAAAATAAGATATTTTATAGAAAAATAGAGCACTGACCTAAAGCAAGATTCAATTGACTTTTTTCATAAATGGAAAAAAAGACAAGAAAAAATGAAACTTGTCGATGGAGTTTCCAACTCTATAAAGTTGACGAGATGATATAAAGATTGCAATTCAAAAGGAAAAAAAGAATATGAAATGAAACGACCAAGATTACAAATTTCTAGATATGAGATGATATAGAGATTGCAATTCAAAAAGAAAAAGAGAAT
Organism: Jatropha podagrica; assembly: GCA_947857235.1. Lineage (NCBI taxonomy): Eukaryota > Viridiplantae > Streptophyta > Magnoliopsida > Malpighiales > Euphorbiaceae > Jatropha > Jatropha podagrica. The sequence continues at coordinate 37,328 of CANUEP010031492.1, read as the reverse complement.
ATGAAATGAAATGACCAAGATTACCAGTTTCTAGATAGAAGGTGCCTGCAGTAGCTCAGCAAATGACCAACACATTATACATAAGAGGAGATGATCAACATGATGAGATATAATAGTTTCTGCAAAAGCTTCATATGTATTTATCTTCTATCTTATGTTACAATGCCATAAAACTAATATTTAATGTCTAAAGATAAGACTAGGGACCCTCTATCTGTGCATATCAAATTCACACTTCATCCAGAAAGAGCCTTTTCCAACATAAACTATTTTCTCCCGCAAATTAAGGTCTGACTCCTACCAAATTATTGAATCTTTTTTATCCTTTTTTTTTTTAGTTCAAGCCTTTTATTATCTAATTGGCACAGTAAAAAAACTAGTTCATCAAACTTCTCACAAGAAAACAACTATTTACATTCTGAAAAAAAAAAATTACAATTCGCTTCCATGTTACATGTCAAGCAAATGTGCAATTTAAAGTTCAAAGCTCCTGCATTACACGGCCAAACATATCATAGCACATGTATAAATTGCGTATCAGTTGCATCAAAAGCACACGAAAAAATTGCATATACAAAAAACAGAAAACATATCAACAATTTCCCAAAACCATTGTACTTTCTCTATGTAGAAGATAAAAAAATTAAAACAATATACTTACTTACTTCCATCTAAGTCTCATCAACCTTGCTTAGCCGCATTTCTATCAATCTTGCAGTGAATTCCCCATCACTAATCTTCAACATCTTCCACAAAGGAAGCTTAAACCCATATTCCACCAACATTCTATGCCTAGGCTTTATCTTCCCCTCCAAACTGAATGAAAAGTACTGTGGAAATCTCTTCAGTTCTTCTAAATCACCCTTCATTTCAAACAAAAAGTACTCAACTTTAGGCAACAAATTGTTCTCTACACTAAATGTCAAAAGCCCTGGCGACCTCACCACCATTCTTTGAACCTCACTGTATTTAAAACCCAAACTCATCAAGAACTCAATCTTAGCCGTCAAGGTGGATTCAATGTTGTACACAAGCAACAGCGTTGTCTGAGAATTGATGGCGCTGGGACCCACAAACCCAAGATTCCGGAGAAAGATAAGTGCAGGACGTAATTGTTCAGATACACTACAAACTAAGAGCCTAGGACATCGAGAAATGCATTTAGCGATGTCAGGAAACGGGATACCAACTTCATTGAGAAGGAAATCAAAGACTGGATAGAGATAGAGATATGGGTCGGAGGTGAGAAGAGTAGGGTGCATGTCGAGGATGCGACCAATGGCGGAGCGATGGAGGCCCATGCAGGAGAGACAGTGCTCAACCGAGTGAATGGCAGAGAGAGGAGTAGTGCGGAGATCTGGATTTTGAGCGAGGGCCTTATGGGCATTGATATTGAGGGCAGTAAGGTAAAGGAGCTTTTCACGGAAGAGGAGGCCGGAGTCTGCGGTGATTGTTGTGGCGGTGGTGGAATGGGTGTTTGGAAGGCAATTGAAGGTTTTATAGAGTCTTGGAGAAGGGAAGATAGAGAAATGAAGGAATTGAATTGCAGAGGAACGCATATTTGCAAAGCGAATCGCATTCAGGACCTTATCACCATCGCAATCGAGCCATAGATGGTAATGCTCGTGTTTCTCTTATCCAATATGTACTCAACACAAGAAGATAATAATAATATGAAATTTCATTATTTATTTCATATACCAAACACATTCTAATAGTAACATTATTTAATTTCATTACACGATTTTTCTTTTTGAAATTTGAAGTTGGTCTGCTACGTGCGAGCTTTTAAATTAAATAAAACTTTATTAAGAAGAAATATATTACAATCTGTACTTAATATTTAGGTTATAATTATAATTTTAAATACTAATTACAAATTAAAATATTGGAGAGAGTATAGAATCCATGGCCCTTTAGCCATTAGCCACGAGCGTCTCATCTTAGCCATCAAAAGTAAGGGTTAGACAGAGTTGAATTCAACAAATAAAATTTTTAAAAGAAAAATTCTCGAACTCATTTTAAAAAATCTTTGATTGATTGGTGATTAATCAGTATCACAGTGACATAGTAACTGTCATTTGCTACAACTACCTTTCCATTTTTGATAATCTCGCTAAAACAACCTTAATGCACACACACTAATTGATCTGTTATTCTGTTAAGGTTGTTAAATACGCAAGAAATATAGGTTAACGAAAAGACTAATTTGACATCATCTCCAACGTTATGCACATAACTTCACCATGGACAGTGTGGTAATATCAGACAAAGTACCCACCATTAACAGAAATTTGAGTGACGCGGGTTGGGGTTTGAATCGATAAACCTCGAAAGGTTTATGGTGTTTGAAAGGCAGAAAATGAAAGAGAGAGAGAGAGTTTGGCAAATTAATGGGTTTTGTTGGTTGGTTTTGGGCTTTTGGGACGATCCCGATTCTCAAGCTCCCTCCCATGACCGCTTTTGCCGCTCACCCGGTCGTGTCATGCAACCCTATATGTAAGCTCACATCTTTCTCGCTCTCTATCTCTTCCTTTCTCTCTCTTAACTTTTAGGTGGTTCTCCCTTCTTCGGCTCAATGATCGACCTGTCCCACTTTTAAGACCCTTCAATTATGCACTTTCAGCTCGTCGTTTGATTTGCTCATTTGGGTATGTTCTTTTTTTAATTTTGTTTTTCGCTTCCATTCAATTCCTCATTTCTCACATGGGTATTTCGTTTTTTTTTTTTTTTTTTAATTTTTACTTTCTTTGAGGGAAATAACAAATAGGATCTGAATCTAATTCTGGGTTGTCTTTAATTTGTTTGATTTATGTGTTTGTGTTCCAATATCTGTAATCTGTTTGATTTATGCGTTTGTCCATCATCTATAACGGGTTTAATTTACTTTGTCTTGTTTCACCTTCATTTCTTCTGATTTATTGAAATCCCATTTCACTGTCGTGTTAAAAGTTGAATGTTTTTCTCTTTAAAAAAAAAAAAAAAAAAACCTTTCTGTTTGATTTTCGTTGTATACGTGATATTGGATTAGTTGCGTGGTATATTAACATTTGGTATTGTTTCCAATTTCCTAATCTCTAATGGATGTGCATAATTGCATTTATTTGAATTTATGTTTAATGTTGAAAATTAGTATTTGATAATTTGAAATGTAAAGATATTTAGATTTTGAGACTCTTTCTTGATTTTGAAGCAGGATGGGTAGGGTTAAGCTAAAGATCAAGAAATTGGAGAACACAAATGGCCGTCAAGCGACCTATGGCAAAAGGAAACATGGCATCATGAAGAAGGCTAAGGAGTTATCTATTCTATGCGACATAGACATTATCCTTCTCATGTTCTCACCAACAGGCAAGCCCTCAATATGCAAAGGAAAGAAGAGGTACTTTTATCTCCTATCATTTTTTTCATGATTATCACACCATCATCAGTATCAGTGTTGATAATTTGTTGAAATTCCCCTTCTCTTTTCGATTTGGCGTAGTATTGAAGAAGTCATTGCAAAATTTGCTCATTTAACACCTCAAGAAAGGGCAAAGAGGTAGAGTGAAGTCCCTTACTTTCTTTCTCTAATCATCATGTATATAAGTTGATACATGGAACCGGAATTTGATTGCATTTTTTTTTTATTACATTGGAACAGGAAGTTAGAAAGCCTTGAAGTAAGTCCTTTCTTATGTACCATTTCCCATTATCAACAATAACAATGTCTTTCTTTTCTTTTACCACTTCATTTCACTACAGCACTGCTGTTTCATTTTCTTCCTAACATGACCTTTTGTTTTCTTTTTGAGAGTCTAGGCATTAAAGAAAACTTTTAAGAAGTTGGACCACGATGTTAACATACCTGAATTTCTGGGTACAAGGTATGTGCTAGTTAACATGGTACATGGTTGCATAGGTTGACCATATTTTGGGTAATGTATGTACTGAAGCACTTCTTGCTTTCCATTTTTCTTTTTGTTTCAGTTCTCAAACAATAGAGGTATGGACTCAAAAAACAATTGCAATATAAATTTGGTCTCTTAAAACTCCTTATTCTTCCATAGTTAAGCTGGTGACGTGTTTTACACACTTGAGATTGCATTCATCAGGACTTGGCAAACCAATCAAGGTTATTGCAGAATCAACTTTCTGAAGCACATAAGAGACTAAGGTGAACAGCTGTAAACCTTTGATTGTAGTGTTATCCTTTCATCTTTTGTGCATGCATGTGGTGATTTAACCCATTTATTAACTGCTTGCCATGGCATACTAATTTTTATAATAATTTGAGTTTCTGCAGCTATTGGAGTAATCCAGATAAGATTAACAGCATAGAACATCTGGGTCAATTGGAAAATTCAATCAGGGAATCACTTAATCAAATTCGAGCACATAAGGTGTGGTCATCCTTCAAAAAGGTTTCATTTATTCTTTGTTGAAACCACAAATGAGAAATCCATGAAGCTATGCATCTAAAATGTTAGCAAGAGTGATCATTAAGATAAATACCTTGTTTGAAAGTCTGGAAATTTTTTTCTTATCTGAATGTTGAACAGGAGATCAAGGCAGGTGTTAATTTGATATCATAGTCAATTTTTAATTAAATTGCTCAGTTCATCTATGAAAGTATTGAAAAAAATAATGTAATTGGACCCAAGGTTAAAGAGTTTCTGGAGTTTTTAAGCAGCTGAGTAAAAATGATGTACAACATTTCGAAAATTCTGAATAAAGGTGGCCCCTTGACTGCAAGCAGATAGAAAACTGACTTAAAACTCCTCCTTTTAGCCTTCAAATCATGATATCTTTTCTTCATTGCTAACAGTTGTGCAAATAATTTTGACTTCTTTTCTTCCAGGAATATTTAGGGAAACAACAATTTATGTCACTAGAATGCAATAGTCAGGTAAAATTTGGTCTAATTCTTTCCCCAATTGATTTCTTTTGTATCTTCATTAAAACTACCATCTAAACTAGCCTTGCTTGCAGTTCCAAAATGGGATACATTTACCTTTCAGAATGGGTGCTGAGCAGCAGCTCCCTCCAATGCCATGGATTCCTAATAATGACAATCAACAGATCGTGTTACCAGATGATCCAAATCTACTCCCTCATAGGTTAGTTGGTCTCTTTAAACAAAGCTTCTAATTTCTAGTTATCCAGGTATTATCCTCCCAACATTCCAGAGATTTACTCTCTGAAATCCATTTTAGGATGGAAACTCTACTTTTTAAATATCACTTGCGCATCACAAATATACAAATAAGCATGGATACTTGCTCAAGACACTCAAACGTAGGGCTAGATATAAGTTACAATGGGTGACACTAATTGGCCCCCACTAAAATTAAAAACTTTGGAGTCTTTTATTGACCCTGATTGACAGGTGATAGGTCAACCTTCGTGTCTGATATATGATTAAAGGCAGGACATAAATAAAGGATGATCTAGTGCACGAACATCCTACACTTATGGACTCTGGATGGGTTGATGTGTACAACCTTCTCCCTACTTCTGTAAAAAGGCTGTTTTTGTAGGTTGGACTTATGACTTCTAGGTCATAAGTGGAGTAACTTCACCACCACGTCAAAACCACCCTTCCCAATTATAACCACCTATTCTACACAATTAATTATAATTAAGTGAAAATTAGGAGCTATCTATTTGGTGATAGTTCAAATGTTAACATAATTATAATTTGTTGGAATATTTTTTTATTTTTGTATGTACACATTTTGTAAAATGAAATAAAATGCAAAATTCCAGCTCCACCAGTGCAAACACATATGGAAAGAGAGATATGAAACATGCATTTCTAGAAAGCATTTGATTTGTATACACCTTTTTGTAAGATAGGGTGATTGTTGAGGAAAAAATTAAGAGGGAAATTGAGATGGTGGAAGTGGCAGGAGATAAAAGTGAAGGCAAAGATAAGAAAAGATGTGCAAGGTAGTAGAAAGAAAGGATTTAGCAGCTCTAGATCATTCTGAAATGTAGCCTTGAACAGATTTACGGAGGAAATGGATACATTTTAGCTGGTTCCGACTAGTTTGGGATTAAGGCTTACATCACTTTAGTATATAAGATATGGTACAAATTTTACAGTATCAATAATAACAATTATTTACATTAATGATGATTATGTTAGCAGGGTTCCTCATTTTGTATTCTTAACACAATCAATTACTTTTCTTTCTTTAGGGATGTCGAGTGTTCTGCAAGTTCCTCCTTTGGGAGTTATTCTGGTTACTTTGGAACAGGGAAAAGTTCAGAGCTATCTAATTCCAGTCAAGAAAATGGTGTGAGTGGAATTCTGAATGAATTGAGTGGAACTGCATCACTGAGGTTGCAGTTGGCTGGGCAGTATCCTTACTTGCCATACAATCTGAATTTGCTGAATGATACAAAATTCCAACCTGCAGCGGAGATGAACTTACAAGAAAGCCCTGTAGATTTTAATGTTAATGGAAGTTATGAAGCTCCCAAACCTGGGTATGACACCACCCCTGGTAGTTGGGCTTCTTCATCAGGACCATGTGCAGTTACCATGTTTGATGAGCACTTGTATTCCCGGGTAAGTTCAACCTTATTGTTCTCTGGATTTATTAAGTAAACTTCCCCATTTTTTCCTTTTCCTTTTTTTTTTTTCTCTTTTTTGCATGCTTTTTTGAATATTACATTCTTATTTACTGCCAGATCCTGAATTGACTTAGAAGTAATGGAGTTGGCTATGTGGTAAAAAATGTTAACTCTGTTAAACCTTTTGCACCAAATTAAAAAATGATTGTGGATTGGTATGGACTGGTTAGAATTTGTAGGTGGAATTTCAGTGGGATGTTATAGACTTGTTGATGTCATATGATGAGTTGGAAGTTTTTTTTATTGTAAAATGTTCAAGTCAATTCATAAGAAGTAGAATTTTAGAGTTACTGTTTCCAAGCTTTGATGCATATTTAAAATTTGTTTTTAGAAAGATCTTCAATACGGGAGCCACAATGAAGAATATTACTGAATTACCTGAGCAGTCGCTTCATTTGGGCTCATGGGAAGTGTGATTGTCTCATGAACTAGGATATCACATGTTCTTAAGGTGAGTTTGATGATTTATTACTACATAGTTGCCTATCAGAGTTGTAAAAATTTGAACATATCTTTCTTTGAGAGAAAGAAGGGAAGTGCTTCCAGTGTAGATGTGATATTGTATTATTACGTAGTTTGGATAATGATTTCTTGATTTGTGGTTATTAGGCATCAAATTTCTTGCATGCTTTCACTTAATTGGTTCAGTCAATTTAGGGTCTAAACTTCAGTTACTATCCTTGCTAAATGCAATAGATTGCGCTTTCTTTTGCTGAATTTGCTAGCTCTTTTGACTCAGCCATTCCATATTTATTAATCTGCACCACCACAGTACAAATTTTTTTTCTTATGTTAATTCATTTCACTGATACACTTGGCAATAGCCCTAGTATGTTTCTAACAAAAATCTTAAACATTTATTGCAGCAACCGAACTGAGCTTCATGGATGATATTACTGTTCAGCCTCTGATCAAGTAGCTAGATAGCTTGGCCGCATTTTACAAGAAGATTACATATCCCACCAAATGAAGCTGCTGAAATTGCAGTTGGAATTTTAGGCATGCAAATGTGAGAAGCAGCCATTGAGATATATACATAATTATGTTTGGCATGATAACAACAGCATAGGAATGCCCTGATGTTAGAAAGAGAATGTTGCCCGACTCCGACTCAGACTCCATCGAACCAGGCAGGCATCCACTTTTGTGAGATTACAGTATCTTCTGTATACAAACTACATATATAAAAAGTAGGTTTTGCGGAGTTAAATCTTGTTTTTTTTTTTTTCCCTTTTTTTCTTTTCTTGTTTTTTTTTTTTTGTTTTTTTTGCGACGAGGTCACTCGCGGTAACCTGGTTACCGCCTCCTTGTCCTCCCTAAGTGTGTCTTGAGCTGTAAATTAAAGAAAAAAACCATATATAAATATATAGCAATAACAATATAGAAATTGTTGTAAGTCAAAATTACATCTATGAATTCAGTTTCTCTGCAAGCAATTTCTCATTTTGTCCTGTAGGAGACTCAGCTTTCATAGATCATTTCTTTCTCTTCCTTGGCCAGCCTGTGATACCCTATTAACTAAAACAGTCAGATCATTGTCTTGTAAACAGTTAATTCTATTTAAACTTGTTCCAGCTACAAAACAAAACAATTAATGATCTTAGGCTTAAGCTTTAAAATCGAATTATATATAGGTAGAAAAAATTGACTCATAATATCATTTTTAGTAAAACATAATTATATATATATGACAACCTAACCACCGGTGGTGAGGTGACATTGAAAAATATCAAACAGCTCAGCTACAATTTGATATGATAGTACCCATAGAATATGTTTGTGAAGGTCTATGCAGAGTAATTTTCATATTTTCACGACGCAAATCCCGCTCGGTGGCTGGGATAATGTATGTAATGGGACTCAAGAAATTTGAGGTTCAATCCTTGCAGATGTAAAATTATTTCATTTCTTGGGTTGTACTCTTTTTAATGGGCTTTGAATTGTGCCCTAATGCTGCTGGTAGGGCGAAGTATTAAAATTCATTGTACCTAATATCAATTGATGAAAAAATATATATTTACTAGCTAAGCCCAGTGTGTTTAATTTTATATAATGTGTCATTGTCATTATTTCAATAAGTTAAGGTTTTATAAGGACAGCGAATGTTTCTTTAACTGCTTTTTTTTTACTTTTTTTACTTTTTTACTTTTTCCAATAGAATCTCATAAATAACCTAATCCACAGAAGGAGAAGAAGGAGCAGTAAATTCTTTGTCATTAGTTGACCCGTGAAGATGAGAGTGGCAAAGTAACTTTAAAATGTGGGAAGTCACTTCAATTACTACACTCTTCTCTTGGTAAGAAAAAAAGAACACGGCAGAACGATAGGAGCAATTTTATCTGATAAATCCTCCCGATATTTTATAAGATCTTCGAACAACCAAGCGACACGTGTTACGCGAGATATGCGGCGAATCACGTGGGTTGTTGTCCTAAAACTACTTACGTGCCGCAGTGGCGCAGTCGCCTGTTAGAAAACGTCGATTGGTTGGTTAAAGAAAACTGGCTTGCACGTGGCTCGAGATATCAGCTTCGTGTCAGTCCTTAACCACGTGAGTTGACTCATCAATAGTCGTGCCCGTTTCCAATTTTAGGGTGAATTTATTTGGTTAAGAAAAGATAGATAAATTAGAATTTAATATTATTATGCTTTTTTTTTAGCAAATTCACCTTATTATTTTTCATAAAATATTCTCATTGTTGCTGTCAATACCATATTTTCATGTTACATTAGCTTAAAAATAAATAAATAAATTATAAAAAAATCTGAACTTCGAACGTTGTATAATTTTAAATTTTTTTTTTATTTTACCATATGATATAAGTTGTTTCATTATACTTGCATATTATATACTTTATTATAGTTTTTAATTATATATAAATACAATCTATTTCTATCGTGTAAATTTTATTATTTAATTATTCACTGTAAAAAATAAGAATTTAATTCTAAAATAATATTATAGCACATAAACACATTTTATATTTTTCATTTAACTTAACTTTGAAAATTTTGAAATATTTTATTCCTACTAACGGATTTGTCATTAACTGCTAACGGACATACCAAAGAGGTTATAGTTGTAACGATAATATAAGTTAAGGCGTTAAATTGCCAAAACTAAAAAAGAATGAATCAAAATTATAAAAATGGAGCCTTTTCTGGTCATTTAGCCTTTAATAATGCTGTGATAATAATTTTTTTTTTTTGAGCTTTTGACTTTTATTGTATACAAAATAGACAAAATAATGAATAACCTTAAAATTTTTTAAATAATAATATATATTTAATTAATTTAAATTTTATAAATTTAAAAATTTAATAGAATAATGTTATAAGTTAAGTGTTAAAGTAAAGTTGAAAATCATATAATATGCTTGAAAAATTAAGATAATTTTACGCATTTGGCTTTTTAAAATTTTATTTTTTTAACTTCACTATAAATGGAAATTTTGTTTCTAATTTTAATTGCCTTTTAATCTTTGGTCTTACGAGTAAAATAACCTTTTACTCGAACAATCTTATTTGTCATAATATCAAAATAAACTATTTTAATTCATTTTTTTACTTCATTTATTCATTCCTTTAGGCTGTCATATTTTTCCTTGTTAAGTTTATTTAAGAAATTTTTTAGATTTATTTATTTTGTTGGAAAATATGAATATGTAGAAAATAATTAATTAAGTAAAATTATCACTTTTGAGGCGTGTTCGATAATAGTATTTAAAGTAGTTTTTAGTATTTTGAATTAATTAAAATATTATTTCTTTAAATTATTGTGTTCGGTGATTCGATATACATATTAATTTTAAAAAATTTATTGAGTGTTTTTAAAAATGTTATTTAGTATAATATTTAGCGTTTATCTGTTTTTACTTTTTTTTTTTTTTACAACCTTATCATTATCTTTAATTAATATAAAATTTATCTATTATGACATTACGTATTTTATTATCTTTATATTTGGCTTATTTATGTTTGATAGTAAACTTAAAAATGTTAAAAATTAAAAATGTCGATCCACTAAAATATTAAAAATTTCCCATTTTATTTATAAAATAGTAAATTTTTCAATTTTTACTCTCTTAAATCTTAAAAATTAAAGTATAGTGAAATCATTTTTTTATAATTGATTTAATTGAAAATTTTAAGTGAATATTTCAATATATTTCCATCATTTTAAATTTATTATCAATCAAATAACTATTTTTATCCAACAATTTCACTTCAACTACTATTTAAACAGCTAACAGATAATCGTTAATAGCTGTTAAAATAGCTAATAACTATTTGAAACAGCTAACAGCTACTAGAACGTTAGTATTACCGAATAGACCCTTAGCCTTCTAGTAAATAATTTTGAAAAAATACACTCATATACAATTAATCTAATTATATACGTACCATTTATATCAACCTAAATTTTTCTAAAAAAAATCACAGGAAAATCCTTTTTTTTTTTTTTTCCTATGGTCTAATCTTAGGAACGGAATTCTAGTAAAAAAATAAATAAATTGAGATATAAAAATAGATGGCTTCAAAATTTGTACTTGTAAACTTAAAAAATAAATAAACTAATTCGAAATTTCCAAGAAACTTCCTTATTGTCTTCAAATTTGAAGCTACCAAATGTTGTTCACTCGTGTCTTTTCACAAGTCTAATGCATTAATGTAATGAATTAATCCAATCTCATTCAAGAAATACACACAGTCTTATCCAAATGTAACTTTCGTTTTGTACCAATGAATAAAATTGTATTATCTGGACAACCATATATACAGAATTGGATGTAATTAATTAATTTAATAAAAAGAAGCCATCCATTTATTATCTTTAGGACCGGTTTGGACCACCCAATGTATCTAAGTTTATCACTCAGTAACTCAGGATGTGGGGCTTAGATTCCCATAAGATTTTCCCAGAACTTACGAAGGAAAATGAATATTAAAATGGAAAAGAACAAAAAAAAAAAAAAAAAAAGAAAAGAAAAATTATCTGAAATTTCCCATCTCAGATGGCTGGTGGTGAAGTGGAGATGTATAAATATGGTTCGATGTTAGTATAGAAAAGAGATATGGATCTTGGACACAATCTTGTTAGAAAGAGACCTAAAAGCTAGGAGACAAATAAAGCATTGTTCATATCAAATGTCTTAGCAGTTTCATTTGAATCAAGGCGAATGACACCATGCATGCAAACAAAGTACAGAACTGATATGCATGTAATTTCCTTTTTGACACACGCGCATTTATATCGAAATTGGGCCAATCGAAATTGGGCCATTGAATTTGGACTGTCTGAAGAGCCCACATTTGGTGTCCAATGTACTTCATTTTTCCTCTTTAATTTTATTTTATTTTATTTTATTTTTATTGACTTATGTGTTGAAATTGTAGCTAAGCAAAAAGAAGAAATAACTCCGAGTACCAAATTTAATAATAGATAGAAATTCTTTAAATTTCCATTAATGATAGATGGAAATAGGAAATTTACAATTTACTCTCATATAGTTAATCAAACTTGAACCATAGACAACAAAGGGCATAATGGACCAAAAGTTGATTACAGCTATTATCTCCCTGGCAATGGGGAGCCAAAATAAGAAAAAAATTCTATTCAAGTACTAGTGGCGGGTGGTAAGAGTCCACCTCTGCCTTCTTTCTGCCATTTTCATAGCAGAAGAAAAAATGAAAAGACCCTTAACACTAATTAAAAAAACGTCCCTCCACCTATAGGACACCCCTTACAATTACGGAAATACCCTCAAAATGAGATACTAAGGGCACCTAAAAATAAAGCCCTTTCCCATTTTGACCTCTTAACCTTCCAGACAGTGTATATTACTAACATACCCTACTATACTAAAGTCACACACTAATACTACTTTTGATACCTCAATATATATTATAATATTATAAAAATATGGAGTAAAGACCTAACATACTATTATAGTCTTTGATTTTCTGGTGAAGACATGTAGCCCTAACGGAATTGGGCACCAGAGTAGGTCTGCCCGAAGGACCAGCTAGCAGGAGCAACATTGTAGGACATCACACTGCGGCCATCACTAGTAGTGACCTTAAACGAAAGGGCTTGACCATTGAGATAATTGTTGCTTTGCCAATTTTGCCCCCAGTTTCTTGACATTGACTGCCAACCGGTTCTGGACCCTTTGATGGCTACAGCGTGTACATCACCAGCCCCACCGACGTTTGTGATTAGTACCAAGTTGAAGTAAGAGTGCCCATTGATTGTAAACCTTATGCCTCCTCTTCGTCTACAGGGTACCCTACAAGAACCACCCCAACATGTAATAAATTAGTGGATTAACATTTTGGGCCCAATAAACATAATTAGAGACCTAATTAACAGAATAAATTAAAATATGAATTGAATCTACTTTGTTGTAAGAACAAAAATACCTTCTGTAGGCCACAGGAACAATCCCGGCTCTGTATTGGGCAATGTGTTGGAAGACAGGCTGAGAAAGGTCAAAATGGTGGAGAGGAGGGTTGCACCAGCCGCCGGCGTTGTTGGGTAAGGCATTGTTTGGAGGGCAGAAATTAGTGGCAGTGACCACAATGGAGCCAGGAAGGCACCATTTACGGTCACTAACACATCTAATTTCAAAACAAGATCCACAGTTTAACCCACTGTTAAACAGAGCTGTGCTTAAAGCAGCAGTATTTGTTCCGTACCCTTCACTATATAAATTCCCGTAACCACAAGCCCCACCTGCAAAGATCCAATTTTTTTACCACAATCAACAAAATTGACCAATCGGGTATACTAAAAAACCTTTAAAATTTTATTAAAAAGAAATTCCGTTTGTGTCCATACCCATTGTGCCTGAAGCATCACCACCTCCATAAAAGGTTGCATGAGCATTAATCCAACCACCGCCACCATACCCATTGACAGATGAGACCATTGCAAGAAAACCCACGAAGAAAATCCCAAAGAAAGCCATTTTCCTGGACAAGAATTAAGTAAACCAAACAATTAGCATTTTTCTTTAAATGGATTCGTTTGAAAATAAGTTAGAAAGAAAATGTGAGGGGAAAAAAGGACAAGGTTATTACACAAAAACTATACCTTGAAGAAAAATAAAGAGAGAAGAAAGCTGGAGGTAATGTGAGACAGTTGAGTGAAGAAAAGTGGGCAGGGGTGTGGAGGAATTTATAGAACTTCGGTGCCACCGTTAATAGTCTTACAACTAACACACACTTTAAGCAGAGGGGACCATCAACTGCTAGGGTTTTATCTTTAAGAAAGCGCAGTAATAATTTAATTAGTAATGAATTTTTAAAAAACATTTTTATTTTTAAGAAAGTGTAGTAATTATTTGATTTTTTTTTTTTTTTTTTTAAAAAAAAAAAGTTCCCATATGTTCTCTTAGTGCATGTGAAGGCTGTTTTGTGGGTTCAAGGCGTGTGGTACTGTAGCTTTCCCAATGGAAAATTCCCTAAATCCAAGTGGGTCATAGCTGTTTTTCCCTTTGATGGTTAATAACCTCCATAGCCACATGCAACGCCCATTTGCCTCAATTGCCCTTTTCTCCTTTTTCTTCTGGTCTCGGTTGCAATGTTGCTCAACTTTTTGCTGTTGTGCATGAAAACGCACTCAAGTTAAAAAATAACTAAATGCATGGAAAAGAGGTAAATTTAGGCAAACTTTTTCTATCTAAAAAGAACAAAGGAGGGAGTAATTTTAATTCATTAAACCACCATAATTACTTGTTGACATTCAGTTAAATGTAAGGAGGGAGTAATTTCAACTAGTAAAACAAACGTGCAAATATGTTAGCTAGTCATAGGTCTCTCCACATTTGGAGCAGATGCACATAGCCAAGGGATATTCTGCAATCTGGTGTGGTAGTTTAATGAATAGCCGTCCATTTAGACTTGAGAGTGTGTGGGGGTCAATTTAATACCGAATCTATTTAGGTAAACCAATTAAATGAACATTTTTGACTCGTAGCATGTCATTTTTTCCACTTTATCCTTGGAAATATAATAATACTATACTAACTTGCATTTATTAATTTCACAATTTCGAAGTTTTTCTTTTTGTTGCGAGTCCAAACGAATACGTGTGCAGCAGTCTCCATTAAAGCATCTCAAACAAGTGCAGTTTTGTTAGGAGGAGACATTAACAATTATATAAATAAATAAAAGAACCCTCCACCCCCCACATGGGTGATACCATCTTCAACAACACCTGTACCTGTTACTCGTACAGTAAAACTGCGTCAATGGTTACTAATGTATTCCAGAATAATTGGACAACTTCAAAAATAATAAGCAGTGATGTATAATTCCTGATTGCATTGATGTATTTCTGTGGTTTATTTATTTAGTTAATTTTATAATAAGCAGAGTCAGGATTTATTAACTGTAAAATCGCGTTCCCATCACATTTAAATCAAACGGTAAATAAAGATTTATCAATCGACGATAAGATATGCAACAGTAGCCTGATAGATACTGATTGACGAAATAAGAGGTCCGTGATCCCCGCTTTATTACATTATCAAATCAACTAATTAATTAAGTGCATACGTGCACATATAATCTTTGAATACTTGCGGTAGAGGTGATCTCCTCCCATATTATAATAATTAATTTTAATTTATATTACTTTTCTTTGGTGGGTCATACACTGTGTTTGAGAGTTGATGGTTGAAAAAAAAGCTAAATTTGATTTTATAATTTTTTAGAAAAAGCTAAAACTAAGGAGCAGCCCAATTTTCAAGTTCTAATCCCAATTCGCACCACTCCCTATACGGTCAAAATGCACACCGAAAATTAATTCTTCCCTTCGACCAGAACGAAAAGTAGGAGAAGGAAATTAATTTAAGATAAAATAATATTTGTATTTCATATTAATTCATTAATAGAAAAAAATTATTGAAACCTGTATTTCTATCTCTATGGTATAACTTTAAAATACTGAGTAAATATATATAAATTAAGAGTATTATTATAATTTATGTATTTTCATAAATTAATTAAATACAAATATCAATATTTTTGGGAAAAAACTATTTAGAACCAAACACAAAAATTTAAGACAAATATAATTTGTATTTTCGTGTCATATATATTAAAGAAATGCCCATTTTTATAAAATTATTCATATTTTATATATAGAGAATCGTATAGTAAAAAAGACGAATGTAACGACTTGATTTGAAAATTGAACTGCAGTTTGAAAGCGACTTTGGTTAATACATATACACACACAGAGGATAAGATTTGAAATGGAGAGGCGCCTTTCTTCACAGCCTGAAATCGACTTTTGCGTTTCGCTTTTTTACATCTCTACCGCTATCTGTTAGAGCCTAGCGGCTGCACATGCTTTTACTTTTGGCTTCTCTCTACGCGTTCAAAATTCTATTTGGCTTTTTCTTTTTTCTGTTTTTATTTTTTAAATTTATTGGCAGTACAGTAAAACCCAATGGAAACAAACGGTAAAACCTAAACATTAACCTTTTGTTCCGCAGCAACTTTTAAGATGATATTTAATATTTTAATTATAACCGGAATATTATTTTATTATTTATGTTGTTCATTAGTATAGTATTTATATAGCTATATTATTTTTTTTTTCTAAAAATCAATTAATAATTATTGAAATGGTTAACATTACTAAAGAGCCCTAAGAAAATATTTGATTTAACTATGCATTACATAGGCTATGTTTTAAAATATTTAATTTATATTTATATTACATTTCAACTCCATTAACATTATCAAATGATTATTAATAAAATTATTTCTTTTACATTAATTTTATTAATAGTCATCTCCTTAAAACATTATATTAAAATTAATTATTGTATTTTTTATTTATATAAAATATAAAGATAAAAAATAATATATTTACCATAAAATTAAAAAAGTATATATTATTTACCATAATATACAAAAATATAGATATATATTTTTTATTTTTACATTTTAACATCTGTAAAAGTTTAATATTGGTAAATATAAATATTTAACAGTAACCGCTGTAACTTATATAAATTTATCTGAAACAGCAAAATAAACGGGAGGCTGAATTTGGAAGGACAAATCGGTAATTTAAAGCAATGAACTTTAACCGCCGATAACCAACTTGTCGTTTGAATGGATACATCAAAACTACTAAAGTTCCAACCTGCTTTATGCAAGCATCCCCTCCCTAGCCTTTATTGGTGTTTTGTCTGAAATAAATATGATAAAATCCGGACCGTCCATTTTAGCAAAGGATAACGCTCACCAGTCAGCAGTGTCCGATGTGGATTCCACAGCAGATTTTTCCTCCTTTTGTGTCCGATCTCAGCTTTCACTGTTGCTGAGGATCTTCTGCTCTTACTCTGTCCAAAAAGAAACAAATTCTCAAATCATGCTTATTGTTGACTCCCACTCGCTAAGAAAAGCATCCAATTCCTTCACTTTTCCTTTCCTTTTCTTTTTCTTAATTATTATAAGATTTAAAAAAAAAAATAATAACATAGAATTTCAAATAAGTGAAAAAGGAGAATTGAAAATTCCCTGCCGTTTCCTTCCTCCCCGTGTGCTTATTTCATTATATCTTAGTCCTTTAACCAGTCGCATAAGCCAATGTCAAATCTCGAACTCTTGCTTGCTAGCTTTATGTGTCACCTCCCCATGTGCAGATGCTGTTAAAGTAATCATGATTAGCCCAATAATTATGATAATTAGACCAACTAAATTGCGCCAAATTCAAATAAAACCCAAATGGGATGTGATTTTGATTGCCTTTATCGATGGTGATGGTTATGTGAAATTATGGAATTTACTTATTCAACCAAACATCCAAACACGGTCTAATTAAGGTTATATGTTATGTTGTGGCATTGGTAAATTAGCTAAACCTAAATTCACCTAATTAACTACTTCGAGAAACAATTTTTTTTTTTTTTTTTTTGTTGCTTTTACTGAAAATTAGAATAGGAAAAAGATGCTGTGGGCTTTCTTTTTATTCATAAATAAAAGGATTAAGTCAAAGATAGCATTATATGTCATAAAAATAAAATTGACTTGTTGAGGGCGACCCTGTCCCTAATTGAAATAAATTTAATAATATGCATATCTAATATATAATTCTTTATGAGTACGCATTTTCCATAGTCTTCCATACATGCATAGGGAAATTAAAAAAACAGCACTTTAATTAAAACATTTTGCAATTTAGTCCAAAAAATTTTCATGACAAAGAATTAATGCGGTTGATCCTTTTAGGTCTTGCATGTGCATATGGGTTAGTGATAGAGAATAGGAAGAAGTTCTTCTCCAATAAATGTAAAGGGGAAGGCTTGACTAATTTTCATATATTGTGTCATCCACTATGAGAAAAGGAAAGGAACACATGGCCTCTCTCACTAGACACTGCATGGCACTATTTATTATTATTTTAAAAAAAAAAAAAAAATTGGGTCATGTTTGGCATTACTTAATAATGAAAAATTCAAATACAAAGCTCAATTTAAGGGTATTTTTGTCTCTTTGAAACAGACATGAGCTGATTAGCAAATGCCCCCTATTTAGCTGCTGCCATCCACTTATTTTAGCCCTCGTGTAGTAATAGCATATTTAAATAAATGGTCCCCCCTCTTTGGCTAATTCATAATGGAAAATTGAAATATTTCATTTCTCTCTAACAAAATTCTAAATAATTTCTCTGTGACTCTATTTTGCAGTCAAAGAAAAATATTTAGATTTCTTATATATTATTAAAATTATTTATGACTCAAATCATGTATTTAATTTATAAAAGAATACCAAAGGCAAACGATACAAAGTTTTTTTTTTAAGCAGCTTGTAATGGTGTTTAATAATATAGCATTTAAAATAATTTTTAAAGATTAATGTAATATTTTATAAAAAGTTTAGGCTTGTTCAGTTATATTAACTGTTAATTGAAATATGTTAGCGGTTAGCTGTTAACTATTTAAATAATGGTTAAAAGTGAAAGTGTTTAATAAAAATAATTATTTGATTGACAATAAATTTAAAGGATAAAAAATGACATTGCAATATCCACATAGAAATTTCAATTAAATTCATTAAAAAAAATTGATTTTTCTAAACTTAAATTTTCAAATTTTAAGGGATCAAAAATTGAAAAGTTAACTATTTTATAAATAAAATTGAAAATTTTTTACTTATGGATTGTGATTCAGTTGGCAATACAGCTGAGTATATAAGAAGAGCACTTGCAGGAAGGAGCGAGAAGTTTTAACAGTGATTAAAATTCGAGCCAGATTAAGCAGTTCATGATAATAAAGTTTGGATATTGATAGTTTACACTAAAAAAAATTAATTTTTAATATTTTAGAGATCAATATTTTTAATTTTTAATATTTATTTGAGATTTAATATAAATATATAAATAAGAGTTTTTTTTTTCTTTTACTATCAATTAAAAACGAACCAAACATAAATATAATAAAACACGAAATGTGATATTAAAAAGATTTTATATTAATTGAGGATAAAGTTGTAAAAAATGTATAAGTAAAAGAGTGAAACGCTAAACGTTAAGTGGAATAACATTTTAGAAAATAGTCTGTGTTAAACGCTATTTAAAAAGTTATTCAGTAACATAGAAATTGCATTAACTTTTAGATATTAGGATAGTGTTTTGTGAAGAGTTAATTCATGTAACGTTTAACTTTTAGAGTTTCATGACATGCTACTCAAACAGCTAATAGCTAAATATTATAAAAATAGCTAACAACTATCAAAATAATTAATTTTACTGAATAGACTCTAAAATCGCTAAATATTAATAAAATAACTAAAAACTGTCAAAACTACTGGTTTTATAGAATCCGCCTGTAAATAATTAAAGCTAATATTCTAAGATCGGTAAGCTTTGAATTCGAAATCTCACTCCCATCTCAAACTTATGTAAGCCTGATGATGTCTATATATATATGATAAAAAAAACCAATTCTTAATTGAATCCAGCTTTGCACCATAATTGTCACACTAAGGTCCTACTAAAAGAATTGAAAGGTCCCAAATAGTGTCCTTGAATGACAAAGTCATAGGTTATGAAGGACTGAAAACAAAAAAAAGCAACTCATCTAAAAAAGCAAACAAAAGATGCAATAGGTTCATCAAATTAGGTTTCAAGTGAGAAACAGTTATGTATTGCTTTGATTGAATTTGAAAGGCAACTTGTTTCATATGTAGGGGCCAACATGTTATGCTGCTTAGGCTTTGTAATGGAACCTGCCTTTGTGTGTAAAAGCTAAGCTATGGACCCCTCCTTCACATGGAACTCACATGTCTCTAAATTTCCTTCTTTGCTCACTACAAAATTACCCGTTTGAATGACCATTAGAGATTATATATATTTGAATGAAGTTTCATTTTCAGTCTTGAAGAGTACTTCTCTGCAAGCATATTTACTGTCAGAATTCTGAACGGAGAACTAATAATGTTCACACATTTCAGTAGATATTTTCACATTTAAAAGGACAATGGATGTGATGATTCAATTTCAGTATCTGCCAAAACAAAAAATGTTTGTGTTATTACTTATTACTCTTCCTTTTTCGAATTCACAGTAAATTGGAACTCATTGAATACTCATCTTTTATTTCCATTAATAGATGATTAGTAGATATTGACAAACATCAAGAAAGAAATTGTTTCTCTTTTTTTTTCTTTTTTTCTTTTTTCAATACATATTTTTACATTCATAATTTCATTTTTGACCCTTAAATATTGTAATATAGTTTGCTAAAAGCAATCCAAACTTAAATGCTAAATGCGAAATTAATTAAAAAACCAAAGGCAAAAAAAAAATTCTTTTTTTTTTTTAAATAAAGAGTGATAGAAAATCTAATCACAGTGATTGCTTTTCAATGGAGAGACTTTCTTTCTTTTTATTTGTATAATGGAACTATGGAAGCTAGCAAATTGAGAGAAAATGACAATGGTGAGAACATGGCTAGTGGTAAGGAAACAAATATCATGATCCAATCGTGAAAATTAATTGGTTATGGTTTTTGAAAGGGAACATTAGAATCCAAGTTTTGCAATGTTGTCTGGGCTAGGGTCAACATAGCACATGATTGTTGAAAAAGAGAGAGGATGGTCCCCTACGGCTATTACTAGTATTTGTACATTACCTTAACTGTTAGCTCAGTTAATTTTAAAAAAGTGGTTATAGAAATTGGATTATGGGCTTTTCAAAATTTGAAAAGTGGTGGAAATGAGCCTTCCTCTTCAGAAAATAAACCCAACTTGAATATGAAAAATTAGTTGGGGCTTTCAAGCATTGATGTATACCCTCTTTATTGGTGTATCAGTATGTATCTTGTACACATGCATTGCCATTTTGTTTTATGTTTGTATATGCAAGGAATATACAAACAAAAGGCCAATTTTTATATTGCAAGGTCCCATGTGTGTTTGAAAATAACCTCTTTTACTTCTATATACAAATTGCACATTTTTAAGTTTTTACATAATAATAATAATAATATGCAAGCAAAGTTTCAGCCCAAATTCCAGTTTCCTGGGCCAGAATTCTCAGAGAGAATCCTCAACTAGATGGTTTCCCAAGTAGGGAATACCCAATCCAATTCCCCTCTTCCTCACCCTAAAAAACTAAAAAGCCCCCTACAATAAATCTTCACTAAATTTTGGTCTTGACCACTGTCACTCTTATTAAGAAGCTTCCTCAGCCCTCACCAATTGTCAATCTTCCCTTGATTGGACGCACCGTACACGCCTATACAATTTGTGAAGTTTGAGGAAGCCATCTGCCGGATATTGTTGGGGTATTGCCCATGTCTCCTTCTAGGAATCCAATTAGTGCATTCACCAATTCTGCTTTGTAGCAACACAATGCAAAATGTCAACCTTTCAGCAAATATGAACAATTGCCTAACATTCTCATGTGAATAAAAAAGTAGGCATAAAATTACTATACACAATCACTCCGTTGTCCATTCTCATTGCCAATTGCCACGCATCTACCCAGCTAATTGAGACAGAATCAATTTGTGAACTAAATTAAAAAAATACAGCATTGCATTCCAATCATCTCAAACACCAACATCAGCTCTTCACACTCGGGCCAGCTTTTGCCATTGAAAAGCTGACCGTTCCCAAATCAATGGACTTTCCATTCAGCATCGGCGAAGAATACGTACCATTCCTTAGCTTCCCTGGAAATTCCTTACTAGTGTTACCCTTCTCGGAGAGATTTTTTCTCATTCGGTTCCGGTTGAGTAGTAACATAGTATTCCTTTGGGATGTATGTAATGCACCTTCTACACAATCTCCCATTGGCACACAGCCCCAGGCCCTGGATGACCCATGCTCAGAAGATGGTTTAAGACTTGGGGAACTATTCCTCATCCTGGGAAAAAATCGTAGCTTCAGAGAATTTTCCTCCTCCAATCAGGCACATAGAGGGCAAGGAGGGTCACTTTTATGTGCCTTAGATGATGTCTGCTCCAAACATTCTGCATGAAAAACATGATGGCATGAAAGAACCCCTGCAACAGGCATGTCTCCACTTCTCACAATCCGCCTAGAACTCCAAGGGGAACTTTTTGAAAGAAATCTTTCACACAATCCACATCTATAACCATCAGATAAAGGGCACAATTGACTAAGATTTTCAGATCCTAGTGGGTCAGAAACGTCTACACAATCCATGCTACTGCTAGCACTGCTCCATCGGTGGGCATCTTTTTGCAGGGTAGCAAAATCAACCTCTGAAACTCCAATAGTTGGTGTTTCAGAGGCTTCTCTTGGTGCCTGGGAGGGAAGGAACAAAGGGTGGATAGGCTTGGACAAAAAGGAACAGCGACCAGAAAAGTTATACCGAGAGGATAGGCATGACTCGAAGGTGGGTTCGGACTCACTGCTATCTGAAAAAGACGAAGTGGATGCCCCATTTTCTAGGTTTCCAGAAATTCCCTGCAGAGATTTAATCCTATTTAGGAACTTAAATTGTACCAATCATAGTAGATAATAGATACGCACGCCATCAGCAAACAGAAAACAGTAATTACCTCCATAATAGGAGTGGAGGGTGATTGCTGCAGAAATTGACCTGGAAAGTAAAAACAGGAAAAGTATAATTAAATTCAGAAAATAACAGCAATAATGACAACTAGGCCTTAATTCCAAACTGCTTGGGGTCAACATATGGTTAAACTCGAAATGAGAAAAAAAAAAAATCACCAGTAGCAAAAATTATAAATATGACAATCATGAGACATTCTGTTCCATTGATGAATGATAGTTGATGGTCAATGAGTAATGGTGTAACCCAATGGCATATAAGTAGAAACAGTCATAAAGATCCAAATTATATTGCCCAGAATCCCTCCTAGTTGAAAGTTTCAAGAGATAATAGTCCAAAATCCAGGCGAGTGAATAAACAAGAGTCATAATCGATGAGACCCGATCATGGTCGTGCGGACCTCCAAACACCCAAACAAAATACAACCTTATTTGGATTGGGGCTTCATCAAATAATGTAACTTATTTAGACAATCAGGGTCTTTAACTACCTCAAAAAACTTTAATGATTCTTGCACCCGATTTGTGTTTCAGAGTGCAAACTTTACTTTCTACAATAAATTTCTCCACAATGATTTAATAGCAATATACACAGGACAATATCGCACAAACAGCTATTTAGACCTGATAATTTGGTGTAGGGTGAAGAAGACGACTACTCTATTTACATGATCATCCACATTGTTTAAAAGCAAGGGAAACAAATCTTAATATCCTGCACTTGGATATGTGACTTTTGATAGTTGAATGAGATGGAAGGCTGAAGAGAAGCGATAAAAAGAAAGGCCTTAAACTTCTGGACTTCAATGGTTTAATATGCAGAAGAAAATCAATGAGAATTACTCTCCATTGAGCCTATCCACCATAAAAATTAATGAATCCCTGGGTACATACGAAGTAATAAAAACTTGAAAATAACTAATGCCCCATTTGAGGCTTATCATTAACACTTTGGTGTCCATTATTTTAAGCATATACATTTTAGTCATTCAATGTACATGCACGTGTGTGTTTTAAGGATAATGGGGATTCTGCTAATAGGTTAGGAAAATTATAGATGAAATGACTTAAATGCACCTTTCTAAAAGCACTCCTTAATTCAGATAAAACCCTTAATGAATTATTTGCTTCTCTTATATTGTCTCACACGTTCAGTCTTTCTCAAATCTTTGGTCCAAAGTCAATACAGAGGAAAACTCCATTGAAAGCCTAAAATAATTGATGGAACCATGTAAAGCCCCTGATTTGAAAAGTGTCACTATTCTCTCTAAGGAGATTAAATTCCCCATAGTTCACAAATTCAAGAGATTTGAGCAGTTTATTTCCTTGAGAATGATTCAAGCAAGAAGCTTAGCAATTATCAGTTAATTTAAGGAGAGCAATATTAAAAATGTTAAAGAAAATGCCAGAATATTTTTATTACCTCTCCTTGTTGCAGCTTCATAATCATCAACATTAATTTCCTGTATTGCTGGAGGTGTCCATTGAGGACCGGGAGAAAGATGAGGACTACTCAGAAACAAGCCCACACCATCAGATGCAGAACAGTGATGATTGTAATTAAGATTTCCTCTCATCCATCCCCTTTCTTTACTATTTGATGATGTTGAGGACCCAAGCAACAGGTTACCATCTTGCGAATCATTCAGCAGCTCTTCAGATGAAAAACTAAAATCCCATCTCGATGGGGGTGGTGAGAAGCTTATATTAGTTCTCCAGTAAGGCTCAGGCTGATCCATAGGCCAGTCCCCGCGGGTCGTATTTGACCCATGTGGCCTTGCAGCCACACAACAAAGTGACCCCGTTTTAGCTATTTTCTATGAACCTAAACAAAATCAATTGTGTTGGTTTAAACCTCCACACAGCTTATAACAAGAGATCCGACATTTCATGATACCGCAGATATTATCCGTAACCAATCGGTCCAACATACCCAATTAATGCAACATTGCAATTCCTTTGGAATTAAGTCCAATGTTCAAAATACAAGAACATGTAGGAATCTCAGAATCATGAACAAATTACAAATAGCAGGAATTCCCTTATACAAGCCGGATAAGCATCATTTGGTCAATGCCAATAAACCCTGACAAAATAAATAATTCAGCCTGTGAGCTGGATATATAGCCAAATGAAACTTGATTCACAAAGTCACAGCCATCATGAAAGAAAAACAAAAACAAGAGTTAAACAAATACACGATCAAATGCTATATCGAAAAAACTATTTAATGACATCACATCAAGAAAATATAAAATTACAATAATCTAAGCATCATAATAGTCCACATGCAAGCAAACAGGAATGGCAGAATAAATGTACGGCACAAAAGCTTTTTATACCAACAAATTAAGCAGAAAAGAACATTTCACGCCACAAAACCAGAAAAGTCAGAAGCTTAAATCAGAAGAACTCTGTCTGTTTCTCTATCCATCTATAGGCCCAAGCCAAAAATGAAGTAACAAATTAACATGTTATGACCAATACCGAACCTCATTATTAAGAATCAAAAACAATATAAAGAACTCACAAGCCTATTGTCTGTACGGCGAGACATCGGAAAAAGATCAGAAAGAGAAAAAGGAGAGAATACTTGCTGGCGAAAGAAAAAAAACAAAGAGGCATGGAAGAAATTGTATACTCGGTGACTGCTCTGCAAAAGGCACAGCAATCAATCGAAAACCCTAATTTATCGATAGAAAGATTACTTTATATCAATTGAAATTCAATTAAAGTTATTAATTGAAAGCCCTTTTGGCTGTAGGTCCTGTGTCTTTACTGGTTTTCTTTGTACACCTCTTTTTAAGTGTCATCAAGTAAGAATAACCACTACGTTCCCGTTCACTGATTTTTTGAGAGAAACCGTATTCTATAATTTTACAAGATTAATTAATATAAATTAATAAAAAAAAATATTTTTAATACTGACAAAGGATTTACAATTAATTGATATTGATGGTTAATTGTTTAAATATTTTTAATATATAAATGGTAATTAATTTCAATAAATTTGATATTTTAATCAAATTCACAATCTTCGAAAGCTCAAAATTTTTAAATATGGAATAATTTGACTTTTGAACATTTAAATAACTAAAATTTATTATTAATTAAAACTTAGTCTAAAGTTTTTTAAATAAAAAATTAAAAAATAATAACGTAATTCATAATAATATTTATTTAAAAAATAAATAAATACCCGTGCGTCTTACAAACTAAGCTATATATCACGTGACTGCTTTACGTTGTGCCTTCACTTCCTTCTTTGCTGTAATGCTTGATACTTAGGCCTTAGAGACCTCAAGTATTATTATTCTTAGACACTTGACGCTTGCAAGTTGCATCCCCCTAACATTTTTCTATATGCAAAAGTAGAATTTGAAGTAATCTAAGAATAATAGAAGTAATTTTACAGGCTTTCAATATGAAATGTGAAGGAAACTGATGAAAAATTTATACTAAATCAATAAAAAAATCAATCTCCAATGATCACAAGTACTGAAAAAGGTCTATCCAATTGCATTCAATCAAATGATTCTCAGATTTTGCCAATTGCTTGCACATATCACTAATCACTAAATCAACATCAAAGGGTTAATAAAATAGAACAATTTCAAAAATTAAACAGCAAAATTTGAGTGTGCTATACTCTGACAGATAAAATGGGTATTCAAATTTTTACAATGTCCAAGATAGAACCTAGCTCCTTCGTAAACTGCACACTTCATATAATCATCCATTTAACATTGTGGATGATGATCTAAGTCTCTGCTTTTGTATCGGAAATAAGACTATGCCTCACAAATTATGTAGCTCTACGTCTTAAAAATTATATGAAGCAACTGGCCAGCAAATCCAGAGCATGATACCCTCTTAATGTCACTTGCTAGCTATTCCATACACTTGAGGGTTTATAAAAGCAGCATTAGAGAAAAAGGTCGTGCTTATATTGACACCTGAGAATCCAGCTTCAGAAATTCTCTTTCCAGTTTCTCTTGTTAGGTGACAGCCATCAGCAACTGCTTGTTGTAGGGGGTCAAGGACAGTCTGTAGAAATCTAAGAAATGTTCCATCTGCATCAACCAATACAATTTCAAAACATCAGCACTAATAAAAGCATCCTGTTCAATGTTGAAAGAATTTCATAAAAGCTTTAATCGAACTCCTTTTGATTTCATGTTTCCAATGCTTGTCATGAATAAAAATGCTCGTTTATACTTTAAAGTTCATTTAATACCGAAAAAAAGTTTTAAGTTCCACATTCATAATGAATCAAGTAATTTAATCTTTGTACCTTTTGCTGCCACATGCTCCACAAATAAGTAAAGCCCACCTGGTCTAAGCACCCTCTTCACCTCTACACACAAATGGTTCAAGTTCAATCTCAGTTGCTTGAAATTTCAGACATTTATAGCATATAACTCTATCAATGCACTAAACAAAAACCATTTACAACTTACATGGCCTATTATGAACAAATGTTGCCGAAATTTAATAGGCAGTATTTTGTTCTTGGATATGAGACCAACAGAGAATGGAATTATATTTAATGCTGATAGCTATAAATCATATATGAATTGAGAATTCAAAACCATCTCTACCATCAGAAACAATGGTGAATTTGTTCTAAAGATAAGATTTATTAATTAGTCTATGACTTCCGTTAACCTATGCAGAACAAAATAGCTAATGTCTTTTCACTTCTCTTATAAAACAAAGTAACCTTGTAACAGACAGCTTGAGGCTTTCCTTTTGAATTTTAAGTTGGTTAAGTTCAAATAAACCAAAATCAATTTTAACTTTATTCACTTCTCTTATAGAACAAAGTAACCTTGTAACGGACAGCTTGGGGCTTTCCTTTCGAATTTTAAGTTGGTTAAGTTCAAATAAACAAAAATCCTAAGCAGAAAATCAATTACCTTGCAATGTCTGATCAACATCAGCAACGGAGCATAATACGAGAGTTCCAACAACAGCATCAACAGAAGCATCACTCAATGGTATAGCCTCCCCAACCTGGATATAAGCAATGACTTGAAAATCAACCCAAAAAAAGAAAAAGAGTGTACAAATTACTAAAGCAACAAATGATAAAATCAAAGTTTAAACTTGATGGCGCTAAAAACTAAACTACAAGTGGACCTGCCCCCCCATTGGCGAGGAGACTGACAAGCGATTCAAAGGAGCAGCTGTTCAGGTCATTCTGTCGAATCTTTCAATAAAATCTGGTGAACTTTAAGGGCCTTGTTTAATATAAGTGAATTCTGCAATGCAAATTCATCTGAAATTTCGCAATTTCAATTTTGATATAAATGAAAATGCCATAATAAATTCAAATATATAGAATTTAATACAACTAAACCAAATTCTATAATTTCCAGAAATAAATTTGATACTTCAATTTCATTTATACTGATAAAAGTGAAAAGCAAATGCCTTATCATTTTACCTGTTTGCTGTTACTCTGTGTGCTAGTATGATGAAATTACAGGAATTTGACACCATGAGATGCCGGTGACAGATCAACACGAATGGGAAGCATAACCAACAACTAAAACAGCCCTTTTGCAATTTTTTTCAGCCATTTAGCTTAAGAGGGTAATTTTCATGTAAGGCATATAATAACATCTATGAAATTACTACTAGATAATGAATTTGGAAAAAAAAAAAAAAAAAAAACACGTACTGCTTGTATAAATTTGAAATTCGCAGGGGCTACACCAGCAGCCTCGGCTGCTTGTTGTGCATATTTTTCCATCTTCCCATTTGGATCCACACCAAAAACCTCTAAATCGTCATCATCACTCGCGTAGTATTTGAGATTGGGGCCAGTGCCAATGCCGATCTCCAATACTTTCTTGGTCTTTCCCCTCAAATTAGTAAAGAGATCTGACTTGTAAGCTGCAACCTTACCAAACAATAGAAACACTAAATACCGCAGGATACCATCAAATGGAAAAGCCAAGAAAATTTCAAAATTAACAAGAAAAGAAAGTTCACTAGTTATGCTAACCTCTGCCTCATATCCTCTCTCTGATTTCAAAAGCGATGCATAAAATTCTTCGTACCAATCAGGTCTTGGAGGGTGAACCCTGTTTAGTACAGCCTACAAGTAGACTGTATCTAATGTATAAACTCCTTTCGTTCATAAATCAATCAAAATAAGCCATATATTGTTACGTGTAATACCTTATAATCAGAAGCATTTGCAGAAGGTAGTGAAACTAAAGCTGTTGCTGCGGCTTCAAGAAAATGCCTTCTTCCACATGGGCAAATTCTTGATAGCTTTGTCTTAACGTTAGATTGGTTGCTGACATGATTCGACAGTTTGGGTTTGAGGATTGAAGCTGAAGTTTCATGGGTAGAAGAGCAAAGAACTATGGGATTTAGAGGGTAAAGAGAGGAGGAAAGAGATGAGTTAATAAGGATCATCCTTGAAAGGTCTTGGTTTTTTTGTTTGGCCCTGGATTGTTTTCAAAAAAATTATAATTTTATCCATATATTTTCCATAAATTATTGAAAAATGCACGTCATATCTTTATATTTTAATTCAATTAAAAACATTTATCCTTCCATCCATTTTATTTCATAGGTCAAATAGAAAATAGATAGTTAAAAGAGAGAGGTAATACTACTGCCCAATATAGCCTTAACAATTCTCTTTGAACTCTCCATCTTTTTTGTTGCTCGTAACCAAGGATAATGGTCCAATTTTAAATGGAATTTAGACTAACAATGGATTTAGCTTCAATTATTTTCTAGATTTATACAAAATCCATAAGCCAAACCCATTGATTTCATAAATGC
This sequence comes from Jatropha podagrica, assembly GCA_947857235.1. Lineage (NCBI taxonomy): Eukaryota > Viridiplantae > Streptophyta > Magnoliopsida > Malpighiales > Euphorbiaceae > Jatropha > Jatropha podagrica. Next base: position 7,832 of record CANUEP010031492.1, on the reverse strand, counting down.
ACCATCATTATACGACAAAAAAAAAAAAATACAAAAATAACTCATCAAATGGTGATTAATGGCATTAGTAATGTAATCTCCAGTAACAATGATTATACTGTTATTTTTTAATATTTTTATCCTTTTTTGTACTCTTTATTCACGCTTTGTATCGATATGAAATGGAAACACAGAGGAAAGCTAGGGTGTCTTAATTGGCCCCTCTCTCTTTTCCAGCATTATAGCAGGCTTCAACTTATTTTGCAATGTGAACGGACACGAAGAAAGAATGCAAGCAATAGAAATGCAAAAGAGTTTCGATTTAGCTACTCTTTGTCGTGATTTCAACGCAAATTGAAGTCATTCTTGAAGCCATCTCACCTTATGCTGCTGCTGAGGAAAATAAAATTTTAGATATTTCATAGCTATGTATAATGGTATAATATTAATTTAGATTTTAACTTTCAATAATTTAGATTTAGATTTTAACTTTTAATGGCATGGCCATAGTGCAGCAAGTATGTTGAGTTTTAACTTTACTTCAACTGTAAGATTTTAATTCACTATGATAATTTTTCAGTAGCATCAAATGTTACAAATGTTTTTTTTCTTGAGAGTGATGTGATGGCTATACTAAGAAAATTAAAAAATTTAGTAAGGGCATTTTTGACTTTTTATCAAACACTTAAAAGAAAAGTAAAAAAAAAATTGACGAAATGATAAATTAATATAATTAATTAAAATCTAAAGATATTTTAGTGTATTTTTTAAAATAAAGGGATAGATTCTTAATTTATGGTAACCTACAAGAATAAAATTATAATTTTTTCTAAAAACTAAATTTCACCTTTTTTTTGTTCAAATTTATCTTTTTTTCTTTTTTCTTTTTTTTAGCCCAAAAAAGGAGCTATTGGGTGTATTGGTCATTCTGCCTTCAGCTCGGATTACTGATTTAAGTGTTAACATTTCGATTTAAGATAACCTATAAGATGCACTAACTATCTGATCAATGATAAGAGTACCTATCCCCTTCCTATATGATCATGGCATTGCGATTCAGATCCCATAAAAATAAAGTCCGGCTAAAGAAACTCATTTTAAGTGGACCTAACTTCTCGATAGTAGAGTTAATATTTAAACATTATATGTAATGGGATGTGCTCATAAAAGCGAGTGAATGATTAAGACCTTAACTATCACAATGATAAGGACTTAACCATCAGGCCACCATCACGGATGATCGGGTAAATTTTATTTTAATTTCGTGGTTTTGGAGAAATAACATAGATAAATTATAATTAAAGATTAAATTATAAATAAAAAAGTGTTTCCATCAATATATTTTTTTCCCTTTTTTGTGTGAAGATGGAGGATATTAGTTCAATAAAATCTTTACTATGTGCGTAATTTAGGAATGAATAACAGGATCGAAGAGAAAAGATGCAATTCTACCCCAGAATCCAATGCCCAGCTGTCTACTTTCACATATTGATTTTCTCTCTCTATGTAAATACACACACCGCTCGCTCACACGAAAACAAAACAACACGAAAGTCAATTCTAACAGCCACACATACCACAGGAACTCCTCGCTCTTCTCCAAAATTTCTCTCTTATATTATCTTCTTCTTCTTTGTTCACGTGTTCCGCTTCCTTTCTCTTCCTCTTGCTCTCTCGATTCGTTGATTATTCCATTTCCAGATCTATGGCCGGCCAGAGAAATGATTATGGCAAGAGATCCAATTCGCAATCTGACTATGGCGGAGGCAAGCGGAGGAACCCTGGCGACGATGGCGACCAGCCACATACGATTGGAAGTGAAGACACCGTCTACCGCTACTTATGTCCGTTGAGAAAGATTGGGAGTATTATTGGCCGAGGTGGTGAGATAGCGAAGCAATTGAGGTCAGAGAGTAAATCGAACATTAGAATTAGCGAGGCTATGCCCGGATTTGAGGAGCGCATTGTTACTATTTATAGCTCTAACGAGGAGACTAATCTTTTTGGAGATACTGGCGAGTTTGTTTCTCCTGCTCAGGATGCTCTTTTCATGGTTCATGATAGGATTGTTGCTGAGGACTTGCCTCCTAGTAATGATGAAGATGATGAATTTGGAGAGCCTCAACAGGTTACTGTTAGGATGCTTGTGCCTTCTGATCAGATTGGCTGTGTTATTGGGAAAGGTGGACAGGTGATTCAGAATATACGGAGCGAAACTCGTGCTCAGATTCGTATTTTAAAGGATGAGCATCTGCCTCCTTTGGCTTTGAGTAGCGATGAGCTACTTCAGGTGAGGAGTATTTCTTTGAACTTTGATTATTTCGATGTTTGCTTGTTTTCATTCCTTTTTAAGTTCCCATAAATAGTCATGCTACAGCCCATAAGGATTTTGTCTCTGGAAAAAATTAAGGAAAGTGAAAATGGTGAAACAACTGCTCGTGTAGCTAACCACTGTATAGTGGCTTGCCGTGTACCATCCTTCAGTTACGTACTTAGAACTCAAGTTTTTCATAGGCATCGTTGTTGTTTGGGGCAGTTGATGGAGGATATGAATGAATTATAGTTATGGAGTGTTCATTATCTGATGTAGGAATGAGTGGGTTTAACTTTTTATATTTCCGATTTGTTAGGTGACTTGAGAGGGGTTTTAATTCATTGCCTGGTTTCTTTCATTTCAATTTGATGATTTCAGATAATTGGAGAACCTGCCGTTGTTAGAAAGGCTCTTTATCAAGTGGCTTCTCGCCTTCATGACAATCCATCCCGATCCCAGCATTTGCTTTTGTCTTCCTCAACCAACGTGTATCAATCTGGTGGCATGTTTGTGACTGCCAATGCTGGTACCCCTTTAATGAGTCTTTATGGTAATTACAAAGGTGGCTGGTCATCATCTTTGTACTCTGATCAGAGAGATGAAGCTTCTGCTAAAGAGTTCTTTCTTCGTTTGGTGTGTCCTATTGGAAATATTGGAGGTGTGATTGGAAAAGGTGGTGGTATCATTAAGCAAATTCGTCAGGAATCTAGGGCATCGATTAAAGTTGATAGTTCTGGTGCTGAAGGTGATGATTGCATTATATTTATATCAGCAAAGGAGGTGAGGATCATTCTTATTCTATCGATTACACTACAAATATATTTGGATTCTAGATTTAGAGCCACATGATTATTGCTGTTTCAAACATTTTGCTCTTACAGTATTTTGAAGATCAATCTGCAACACTCAATGCAGCACTGCGCCTGCAACCACGCTGCAGTGAGAAAACTGAAAGGGAGTCAGGTGATTCTGTAATTACTACTCGTCTACTTGTGCCAAGATCACAGATTGGATGCCTCATGGGTAAAGGAGGGGCTATTATTTCTGAGATGAGAAGTGTAACACGAGCAAGCATCCGAATTCTCTCAGAGGAAAATCTTCCCAAGGTTGCTTCTGATGATGATGAGATGGTGCAGGTGGATGATCATAAACTTTATAGCATGCATTTCTTTTATGGCCAATCATTACAGTGTTATGGAGACAATATCTTTTAATGCTTATCAGATCACCGGCAGCCTTGATGTTGCTAGCAATGCCCTCTCACATGTTGTTTTGAGGTTGAAAGCCAATTTATTTGGGAGGGATGGAGCCCTAACTGCATTTCCGCCAACTCTTCCATATATTCCTGTTTCAGTGGACATGTTAGATGGTCCGAAATATGGGAATCGAGATAGTCAATCACGTGGCCGCGGATACTCTTCATCTGGTGGTTATAGTTCACGTGATTTGCCTGCAACTGACAATTATGGAAATAATGGTAGTTCACTGGTAAGTTTATGAAGTTCTTTTGTATTTTTCCCTTATCTTTTTTGCTTTTTTCATCTTTTTAAGGTGTGAGGTATTCATGACTTTTGTGTCTAGAAATACTTAAGGATTTGTAAAATCTTGTGCAATCATGGCTGCATTGTCATTATTTCTTATAATCATAGTTGTCAAATTGAGAATCGAAATTCCTATTTTTTGAATTGAGAATCGAATCGTATTGTAAGATTCGATTGTTCAATTAAAAATTATCAATTTTATTCAAAAAATATTAAAAATTCAAATGCAAATTATTAAATAAATTGAATTGAATGACATATAATATGTCAGTAACTGTTTGTAATTGCAGAAAATATAATAGTAATTGTGTGAATTAGTTTGGACTTCAATTGTAAATATTTTGTTTCCTTGTGACATGATAGTGATTAAAGTGCACTACAAATAGTCTACTATGCATATATGGAAAAATTAGTCATTTGTCCTCTAGTAAAATCTGTTCATATTCTCTTTGTTTAATTATTTTTATGGCTCTGTTTTTTTTCTCTTTCTCCTTCTCTCTTCGTATATGTTCTCTCTTCTATTTTCTATTTGTTTCTCAGTAAACAAACATAGAATGGAGCAGTTTTCTCTTCTACTTTACTTTTTTCCAACTGATTTCCGAATTGACTGAATCGACCGATTCATTGCAATTCACACGATTCCCCGCCAATTTGACCGATTTATCGCCGATTCAGGCTTCTTTCCAATTCTACACTGAGAGTCGTATCAATTTCCATTAGATTCGATACGAATCGTGAATCTTGCGATTCTAACAACACTGCTTACAATGTTTTGTGTGGTTGTCTCTATCCAGAGTGGTGGTGAAAGTGCTTACGGAGCATATGGTGGTGGCTTCTCTTCTGGTCGTACTGGTGGTGTGGGGTAAGTTTTTTTTTTTTTTTTTTTTTAGCATATGTTTGGAACAACAAATTTTTTTTTTTCACCATCGGAATTGTTAGCTTAAAGCTGGGCAATTAGTTTATTATTTCTTTTCCTTTCTCTTTTGCCTTCTTAAATTTCAAGTATTCAATTATCTTTCTTTTTGAGCCATTTGATTATATATTTTCCAGGCCTGATTTTAGCATCTCTTTCTAGGTTATCTGGTCAAAACTCAGTTAACCAAAGAAAGCATCATGGATATTAGTCCCACATTCTATGGCCAACAGGTATGATTTTTTTTCCTCTTTCTTTCTTTCTTTTTTTTTTTTTTTAAAAAAAATTAATTTATTGTCCCAATAAGTGTGTGTGAGAGAGAGAGAGAGAGAGAGAGAGAATGTGTGTGTGTGTGTGTGTGTGTGTGTGATTGTCCCAATAAGTGAGTGTGTGTGTGTGATTGTCCCAATAAGTGAGTGTGTGTGTGTGTGTGTGTGTGTGGGAGGAGACAAGAACACATAGATGAATGATGATATCTAACCCTGTGTGTGTGTGTGTGTGTGTGTGTGTAGGAGGAGACAAGAACACATAGATGAATGATGATATCTAACCCACCCATCCAAGTTTTAGAATTCTAATATACCTTTTCCCTTCTCTCTACAATCTAAACAGCAGCGACCTACAAATCCTGAAGCCTCTTTCTGCCCTTTTGATGAAGCCTTTGGCCTAGTTCAGAAAAGATCAGATGAACAAAGTTTGAGAAAATTGTGCCTCACCTTGGTTCACCCTGGATGCTTTGTTTTGGGTGACCTACATGTTCTGATGATGCAATTCACCAATCAAAGTGGACCCTGACACCAATACTTATCAAGCTCTATATTATGTGCTCTAAATGGTCATATGCCATCAGCACACTTACGTGTAACAGCAATAACACATGTTTTCTCTGTAAAAGTAATGTGATTGGCAGCCATGACTTTTTCCTCCTGGTTCTGTGTAGAAAAAAGCTTGTGTAACTGAATTGTGATGGCATCTGGCTTTTTGTAGTTTTCAATCTTTGTGTGGATTGAGAGAGTATTGCATTAGAAATTTGGAAAATTAGGTTGTTGTACGTTCAGTTACACTGAACCATCTTCTTGTTAGTTGTGCTGGCATTCACTATTTCAACTTGCATTTTTTTTTTATCATTATTTTCTTTTCTCTGTGACCCATGGCTTTTTGTTGCCATCAGTTTGGTCTTCTTTATTTTGTTGAAGGGAACCAACTCATTTTTCCATCTATTTTTAGATCTTCATGAATTTCACTTGTGATTAAGATATGAAATTGTTCTGATTATGCAAACTCCTTTAAGGCATGTATCTTGGGCCTGGTATATCTTCAGGTTTGTTTCTTAAAGCTTTGGGAAAATCACAATCAGGGCTATGGTTTGCCTGGGAGGTAACTGTGCATATTCCTCTTTGAGTTGATTGACAGATTGCTGACTTGGTGAAGATAAAGTTAGATCAAGGGGTAGGCTTATTCTTTGTATTGTATCTTCTTATTTTGACCCTAGTCCTTGAGCAGATGGATATAAGTTCATTCTGGAACTGATGTGGCAGGTATTAAATCATCGTTTCCTTTGACGAGGAGGTATGTTTTTTCTGCAACTAGTAAAGTAGTAATTACTAATTAATTACTGAGCTGGATGTTCGCATCAGGCATAACCTAACTGCAAATGAGAATTTAAATGATTGAGATCAAACAATAGAAATATAGTCATGTAATATCACATCAATTATTTGGACAATTTTGATTTGAAAAAGCAAAATGAAAAGTTTCTAATTTTAGTTTGAAACTTATACGACATTAGGACATTGCATGCTTATCCTTCCATGACACATTTGTAGGGTAATAATTCATCTAAATGCGAAGGAAAATAATGAAAAGAATAATGCCCAAGCAGTAAGGTAACCGCTCTCCTATAGGGTCTTCATTGCATGAATATAACATGAAACGCTCATTATCTTACAGAGAGAAACACAATGGAAGGAAGAGCACAGTTATATGCTAACCTGTAGTTTTTGACACTCTGTTTTGGTTTATTTGCCGAATTAATATAGTTGTGCCGATTAATTTCTTTTCTAAAATTTTGATGTGATAGATTTCATGAGCTTGCTGATGCATATTTGTGTACATGTTTGCAAAGTGCAAACACCAGTTTGATTTAGTTGCGTTCTATGTTTGAGCGTAATTTGAAGATGCTGATTTGCAATGTCTGTACATTTCAATTTCACATCCCTCCTATGTCATTATATTGACTTGCTTATACAATTAATTTCTATTCTAACTTGAAGATCTTTTCTTTTCTTTTTTTCTTTTTCTTTCTTTTTTTTGGGCTACAGCATTTTCTTTTTCATTGAATTTGACTGCAAATTAAGCTTTCAGAAGTGAATTTGGCTTTGACTGTTCGACAGACATTTAGTGCAGGTGGTTTTATTAAGCGATGAACAAATGCCAGATAAATCAACTATTAGTTTGAATGTATTGTATGTTTAAATGCAATTTAAGTTTCATTTTTTATTAGGAATGAGAGGGATTACAGAGAAATCATGGTCTTTGTGGAACCCATTAAATGGTAGACATACAAAATCAAAATAAAAAAAGGGCTTGAGGTTGACATTCTATAATTCAAGGGTTTGGCGAAAAAGGAAAGCTTGCAAGCAAACAAGATGGAGTTGACAAAGTCTTTTTCGTTCTATTACAATATTGTCTATGTTAGACAAAAGACCTCTTGATTTCTGTCCATTTTGTTGAATTTTTTTTTTTTTTTTTTTTTTTTTTTTTTTTTTTTTTTTTGTTTTTTTTTTTTAAAAAAATTTAAATTTGTTGAAAAAAAATTTTATTTTTTATTAATTTTTTAATTTAAAATTTAAAAATTTTTTATAAAAAAAAATTTTTATTTTTAAAAAAAATTTTATAATTTAAAATTAAAAATTTTAAAAAAAAAAAATTTTATTTAACCCATTTTAAATTTTAATAAAACAAAAAACAACAAAAAAAAAAAAAAAAAAAAAAAAAAAAAAAAAAAAAAAAAAAAAATTATTTATTAGAAAAAAAAAAAAAAACAAAACACCCCAAAAAAAAAAAAAAAAAAAAATTTAATTTA